>JBBBDQ010000505.1:3465000-3685000 GCA_037127315.1 Ascarosepion bandense | reverse complement strand
GGCTGTAAGGCCTCTGATTCGGAGGTTGTGAAAAGAATGTAACCACCTCTT
Organism: Ascarosepion bandense; assembly: GCA_037127315.1. Classification (NCBI taxonomy): domain Eukaryota; kingdom Metazoa; phylum Mollusca; class Cephalopoda; order Sepiida; family Sepiidae; genus Ascarosepion; species Ascarosepion bandense. Next base: position 3,684,949 of record JBBBDQ010000505.1, on the reverse strand, counting down.
ATTTGCTGTTGTTCTCAGGTCCATCCTGACCCGGAGTGGTAGTACCTGTTAGGGTCCTAGCTATGGGCAAATAGTTAACTCCAAAACTGGGGTTAAAACTCTATGAAAGTAAAAAGTAAACTTTTATAGAAGAATATACATTTTTGAAGGAAAAATATTTTCCCACGTTTAAATAAAAAACTAGAAGACATCTTCAGTTTTCTAAAATAAAATAAAAATTCATTAAAATTTGACTAAATCAACTTTCTCACTACAACCGAGCATAAAAAAAAAGTACCTTAAAAGCCTATCCACTAAAGTAGTGAGTTTGGTCTTCTCATTTACCTTTTTAGCATTAAATAACCCACACAGATTGATATTCCGTTAAACAAAACTTAAACTCGCTTTCGGATAAGTGTTGCATTTTCCGTCTTCTGTTAGAACACTACCCAAGTATATAAATTTCTGCACGTGCTTGAGTTTAGTATCCGCCTCCTGGAGTTGGCATTTTCTTTAGTAGGTCTTGTAATTTCCTTTCTGTGGCTGCTATCAGCACTGTATCAGCATAAAAAATATACGGTAATTAAAATTATTTGACCGCTAAAAGATACGCTCTTACCCTAGCTCTTAGTAACCTTGGTACTATTTCTTGTTTACCTATTAAGTCGGGGACTTCCAAAGTGGGACTTAGTTTTTAACGATGTTCCTTTTGCATCCCAAAATTTCGGATTGGAATAGTTATTGTGTAAATCGTTTTAATTGTTTAGCTTTTAAATTTATCACGTGTAACTGAAACCTCACCTAGAGAGGGCAAACTTTTTTGTTTTATTACGATGTCGTGCAAACCTTTTTTTCTTTTCTTTAATAATTCAGAAATGCATTCGATAAATCGATAGCGAATTCTTAGACTATAAGCTTCATCTTAATTCCCATGCAGAAAAGATGTCGATGAAAATTTCTTTGCACTCTGTAACCTCGTCAGTCTTTTAATCGATGAATCTGTTTAGAATTCTCTTCAGAAATTTGTTTCCGAAGAGACGTAACATTTTCTGATCACATTAACTTGAAGTAGCTTTATCTCAAGAATTGACACTTTATGGTAGTCTGCTACATATCTGCTTCCATGAATATTTCAATCTTGACCTTATGGGCCTACCACTTTCTCTTCATATTTCACATTTTGTTAATCATTACAATTTTGACTACCTTGAGCTTTGTATTGGGTTGAATTTATTTAAAACGTGTCCGTTAAACCATAATTTTGTATGTTGCACAACTATTTTGGCCGCTCAAGTCAACAGAACTCTTTGGAGTCTTTCTTGTATTTGGAAGCGTTATTCAACTGTTTTATCTAACATTTAACGGGGAAAGAGTACTGATATTATGTTTGGTATCATCGGAAAGCTTTTTCATATAGATTGTCAGTCAAGTGCCATACGTGAGACACGCGTAGGTAGTTCTGTCTAGATAGAGATATAACTGACTAGGTAGATGATTTTCTTGCTGTATATTGCCATTACTTTCTGCAGTTGACTGGTTGCCAACTTAGGCCATACAATCCAATCTGTCTTGCTAATCCACCCCTTAGCTGGTCGGGGTCGACGGATTAATACCTTTCCTAAGGGTATTTGCGTGTAAGTGAACTCAACTAGAATTTGAACTCGGCTCTTCTATTTCTCGTTCGGAGTCGATATCCACTGCACCACAATCCACATTATTTGTATCCTATTTTGTCGCTTTTTAGTGTTACTTTGCCAACGATCATGTTCGAAGAGTCGTTCCTCTCTGTTACTTTGAGCATGAAAAATTGTCTTCTCCAAGAGTATTTTAGAAAGCCTTTTATTTCATTTAAATGATAATCATTTGTTTTCATTGCATCTGGATTCGAAATTCAATGAGTCGATCTGAATTGATTTGCTTCTTCCCTGTTCAAATCGTTTGTTGATTTATATGCTTTTTATTTCTAGAGATGAGTTATAAAGCGTTCAAATACATACCGAAAATTGCTAAAAATACAAAGAAAATGTCCTGGGAATGACGGTAAACTGCATCCGGCAGCAAGGTCTCTGATTTGGAGGTTGCGAGGAGCATGGAACCACCTCTTAATTGCTCTAGTTCCCAGGTCCACCCTGACCCGGAGTGGTAGCACCTGTTAGGGTCTCAGCTATGGGTAAATAGTTGGCCCCCAAACTGGGGGCAAAGCACTATGAAGGTGTAGAAATACACTTTTGTAGATATTATATATATATATATATAATATTTCTACATATATATATATATATATATATAATCTTTTATTTTAAAAAAATACATTTTTGAATGAAAAATATTACCAACAATATATTTTTTGAAGAAAAAATTATTTGCAGCAATACATTTTCGAATACAAAACTAGAAGACATCTTCAATTTTTTAAAATAAAATTAAAATTAAAATCTTTTCATCAAAATATGACTAAATCAACCATCTTACTATCACCGAACATTAAAAATATATTTAAACTCTATCTTTTTGGCATTAAATAACCCACAGAGGTTGATATGCTGTTTAACAAAACTCAGACTAAAAAAATAAAGAAAGAAAGAAAATGACAAATGAGCAATGTCCGTGCATAAGACTATATCAAACTTGATCTTTGTCATATCTGCTCTTCTGGATAAGCAAATGCATTTGTCTGAATCTCTAGGATGAAGAGTCATTATCTACATGCTGACTATTGTTCTCCTTTTTGTTGTTTTTACCACAACGTATCGTCCATTCTATCTGCTTGTCTTTATTCAGTGTATAACGATGGGAGCAACCTACAGCGAATTTCGAACTAAGCCCTCTATTTCATCTACGGAGTTAACTGTTCGTGTTCCATTACCAATGTCTATGGATATATTGACTTTTTACACAATTTACATTAAGTCTGTTGTCTTCATCTTTGTAACCATATTCACGATGTTTCGACCGTTGTTTACTCCGGTCTTCTTTAAGAAATATTCAAAACGTCGTGAATATGGCAACATAGATGAAGACAGCAATCCGAAAAAAGTGAACTAGTTTAAATAATTACAATAACTTCTAAGGGCAGATATCTCGTTTTATCTTCAGTTCTGATCAGTTAGTATTTGACAATTTTCATTGGTTTCACGTACACACTACCCCGCCCATGGCATGAACTCAAAATTACTGTCACCAAAATACTGAACTAGCGCTTTGAACCGCTAGTGTTGATTTGTGAATCAGATAATTCATAATTGATTTTGTAATATAATATTTCATTTTGTTCCTTGATTCATTCGTTAGCATGTACGTTACGCTCTGCCATTGCCTTAGATAAAAAAAACTGATCATTACTGATTGATTGCGAATATAGACAGAAGAAAAAAATATGAGGCACGTTTTTAGTTTTATGGAAACAAAGTTAAGTGATAACACTTTCGTGCGTTTAACATCTGCTTCAGCGAAATAGAAAACTTCGTCAATTTCTAATTGTTTCTTTTGTGCTCTCTTACACCATTAATTACCTGCATTCGTATTTATGTTTAACTAGCAGTATAGCCCGGCGTTGCTCGGGTGTAATGAAAGCTTTAAAACTAATCCATGATCCTGGAGCTCAGACTCAGCCTAAAGAATATTTGTGTGAAATTTGTGAGAAACGAATAAAAATTGTGGATTTGTATAAAGGACATACACACGCACAAACGTCTTGCCTTATATATATATATATATATATATATATATATATATATATATATATATATATATATCGATTTTCTGCACTAATGTAAGAACTGCAACCATGAAACTTCTGAATATCGTTTCTTATGTCTTTGTCTATGAGTGTACTAAATTTGATTAAAATCGGACCACTCCTTCTATAACCCGATTTTTTCGATTATAGATTTTCGATATTTATCGGGGGTACCTCGACACAAAACCTAGCTAAGAACACTGGCAGACGCTTGTAGTACAACTGTGTCAATTTTCAAGAAAATCGGTTCAGCCGTTTTGGAGTCTGTAGGTAACGGACACAAACACACACAAAGTTCCATTTATAAATAAGTTTAGATGGTAGTGTTCTGTTAAAGTTGTTAAGCTCAAATATTTACTAAGTAAATAAAATTTCTATGTCCTGAAAGGACTTATTCAATTAACTTAAGAATTGATCACATCAGAAAATACACATAGTGAAATTTTCATAAGTACTTCAAGTTGTATGTAATAATGCATTATAATAAATTCATGTAACTGTTTATATTCTTGAGATGGGGTATTGTAACTATTTACACTTTTTACATTGTTTGAACTGTTCTCATTTTTGTCACAATCGCAAAGTTTCGACAGTTGCACGCTCCTGTCTTCTTCAGGTGATATTTGTTTGAATTTCGAACAGAACACAAAGCAGTCAATCAGTGTCTGGGCGTTTCTGAAACTTGGTTCGATGTCGTTTGTGTAGGTGTTCTTCCATTTTTATTTTCGAAAATGGACTGATATATAAATAAATATGTATGAAATAAACACGAGAAGAACATCTACGCAAGCGTACCAATCTTCAGAAACTCCGCCATACATATGATTTGCTTTAAAATTTCGACACTACTTTAAGATCGGATATTTTAGCAGTTGTAAGTTTAAAGGGGAATCGGTTCAGTAATGGATTGCGGCTCGGATTGAGGAATTGGAGAGCAAAGTTCGAATTCCAGTCAAGATCGTTACATTCATTTACCTGCTAATGAACTTGGAAAAGTTATGAAGCGATCCGTTCTCTTTCTTCCCAGTTACAGTTAAACATTTGTGTTTTATACTCTCAACTCAAAACCAGTCTGATTTCGCCATTTCGTAGGTTCTGTCTCTTTAGGCAAAAGGCTAGGAGGCAAGAACAAAACCATCTTGCATGTCTAATTCGAACAATGACAGAAAATAATGGACACCTCGAGCTTAGTACAATGGTTCTAATTCTAAGGACTTCGATTTTTTCTATATTTCTAAATTTGACCAGTTGTTTTTCTCTCTTTTTTTTCCTTTTATTCAGTGATTACCTCCGTTAAGAAATGTTTTTTATTACAAAGCATAAAAATAAAGGTAATGAAATTGATTAAAAAATCTTAAAAAACTTATTGGAATATCAGGTACATTAAAAACTATTTTTCATTCTCATCATGATGTTGTGGTCGATAATGTTGGAAGTGCTTTAAATCCTAAGATAATATTTTAATGTAAATAACTATTTAAAACTAAATACAGTAGTATTCAATATAAAATTATAATCAAAATTAATATTTTATTGACTTTAGTATTCATAAGTATCCAGTGCTTTTTTTTTTTTTTTTGTTTGTTTGTTTTTAGTTTGTTTTTGTTTTGTTTTTAGTTTGTTTTGTTTTGTTTTTTAGTTTGTCTTTGTTTTGTTTTTAGTTTGTCTTTGTTTTGTTTTTAGTTTGTCTTTGTTTTGTTTTTAGTTTGTCTTTGTTTTGTTTTTAGTTTGTCTTTGTTTTGTTTTTAGTTTGTCTTTGTTTTGTTTTTAGTTTGTCTTTGTTTTGTTTTTAGTTTGTCTTTGTTTTGTTTTTAGTTTGTCTTTGTTTTGTTTTTAGTTTGTCTTTGTTTTGTTTTTTTAGTTTGTCTTTGTTTTGTTTTTAGTTTGTCTTTGTTTTGTTTTTAGTTTGTCTTTGTTTTGTTTTTAGTTTGTCTTTGTTTTGTTTTAGTTTGTCTTTGTTTTGTTTTTAGTTTGTCTTTGTTTTGTTTTTAGTTTGTCTTGTTTTTAGTTTGTCTTTGTTTTGTTTTTAGTTTGTCTTTGTTTTGTTTTTAGTTTGTCTTTGTTTTGTTTTTAGTTTGTCTTTGTTTTGTTTTTAGTTTGTCTTTGTTTTGTTTTTAGTTTGTCTTTGTTTTGTTTTTAGTTTGTCTTTGTTTTGTTTTTAGTTTGTCTTTGTTTTGTTTTTTTTTGGGGGGGTTGCTTGTTTTTTTGGGGTTTTTTGGCTTTTTGTTTGCTTGTTTTGTTTGTTTTGTTTTTTTTGTTTGCTGGTTTTGTTTGTTTTGTTTTTTTTTGTTTGCTGGTTTTGTTTTTTTTTTTTTTTGGGGGGGGGGGTGTTTGCTTGTTTTGTTTGCTTGTTTGTTTTTTTTGCGGGGGGTTGTTACTGGACTGCTCCAGTCTTACGGAAAATCTAACATAATAATTTATTTTAAGCATAATATTTCAAACAATTATTTTATTATAAATGAAAGCGAATGTATTGTTTTTTTTTTCTTTTTAATTCAGCCGTGTCAAGACTGATAACCTCAATCGTCTGATAAGTTTCATTAAATCTGTTCTACCAAGGATCAATTAACCGAGTATTGACAATAGGTTAAGAGATCGACTACAAATAATTAGCAACACAGATCGAAATAAAGGTAGGGGGGGGGGAAAGCACTGATATTTATAATTGAAAAGGGGTGGGTAGAAAAAGCCCTTAAGAAAACATAAAATGTTCGATGGCCAAAATAAGATACCACTACAGTAATTTCACTGAATATGAACTCAATTCTCGCTAGAAGCCATTTTTTCTGCGTTTTTTTAATTTTTATTTTATTTATTTTATTTTATTTATTCATTTTATTTATTTATTTATTTTCTTCCTATTTTTGGGGGTAGCAAACAATTGAAGCTAACAATAATATCCCATCTAAGGACAACAATGTCAGTCTCCGTCTTGTAATAATTTGGCTAAATGTGAACTTTAAAGTACATTTGTGCTTCTTCTTCTCTCGACTTTAAGATTCTTATTGACTTTTCTCTATTTACTATTACATTTTTTTTTCTTTTAATGCCAATTTTCTATTGTGTATTTTTTCATGCGCCTCAATTGAGATATCTTTCGTCGTATGAGCATGCGTGTAATTGTCGTTTTCAGCATACATCTTAGTGAGGTACTATTTGGGATGACGCACATGCGCACAAGAGCTTCCGTGTTAATTCGCCGCTCTTTATATAGTTTCTTTGAAATCGTCGATTTTGTCATTTTTTTTTATATTTTTTCTTCGATTCTGTTACTTTAAGTCAGAATCAAAGACACCTGATCCTCGTGAATGACTAGATTTTTTTCCTTTTTAGTCTTACATATTAAAATATCTCTCCGTTATAAACTCCAAGAACTCTATTAAAAGCATAAATTGATTGGGATGCCTGTTATCTGATGTCAGACCTATTAATTGACTTTTTTTTATGCGGCTTTTGTTGTCACGTTCGTTTATCTTTCTATTTGTATGATGGAGGTTTTAAGCATTTTTAAAATTATTTTTAAGGAAAATTACGTAAATGGAATCTCGTGTGGAAATAGAACGCGAATTTGGTATTCCAACATTATACTGAAAAGGAAATTTAATCTCTACTTAGGCGGGTTTTTTATTTATTTTAGGTGCCTATTCTCTTCAGAATATCCTATCTAAATAACCTTTGACTATTTTCTTTTTTCTGTCTTTGTTTTGTATCTATTTATAATAATTCCTTCAGTAGGTTACTTTTTGTTTCTGTACTTACCGTCAGCATGTCCTCTTAGCTAAATTCTCTAGTCTCTACTTCCAGAAATTTCAATTGTCTCATTTTGATTTTAAGTATACCTGTTCTTATTGTTCCTATTTTCAAGTTGATAGCATGATCAGCCCTTGTTATTCTTAGCATTAATCGGTAAAGTAACTTTTGCTTCATGTCTCTTTATCAGTTAAGATAATGGCCAACATTTATTTTAAAAAAGTAAAATAAAATGAGGTTGACTCATCAGTTCGGTACATTTTGTCCTAAACTGACGGTCGGATCAAACTGAAAGCGCCAGTTTTCGTTTGATCACCTAATTTAAGCAGTATCAAACCCAGTTAGTAGTTAGATGATGGACAATTTGGGAACACCGGTTACTGTAAGCGACCCTCCTACAATTAATACTCCAGCTTTAAAAATTACAGAAATGGTTGATGTGTCAGTCAGTTAAGTGCCATACGTGATACAGGTTTGGGCGATCATGTCTCGAAAGAGACATGACTGACTGGGCAGAAGATTATTCCGCAGTTGTTTGCCACTGCTTTCTGTGGTAGACTGGTTGCCGACCAATCTGTCTTGCTATTTAACCCATAACTGGAAGGAAGAGATGGATTAATACCTTTCCCAAGGGTATTTGCGCGTAAGTGAATACAATGGATTCAACTGGAATTCGAACTCGGCTTCCCGTTCCGAGCCGATATCCACTGTAAACGTTAAAGAAATTATTTTTAAGGATATTTTTCTCTATTTTCTAAATTTACTTAGTTTCTTCCACTTTCTCTATTTCTTAATGCCTTCCAATCTCAGTCTTAAATTCTTCTTTTCTGTTACATTACATAGAATATCTGAACCCACTTAGATTTAATTTTCTTACTATGCAGTTCACATTTTGGGTTGTCTATTTTGCTGACACCCTACAATTTTTTTATCAAGTTAATAGTTAGTCCTTTGTTCTATTTTCCTTATCTGAGACTTTTCAGTTTTATTTCTGAATATTCCACCAGTTCAATGGCACTCGCGTATTTTACGTTGGTCTTTTTCTTGTTTTCTTACGATTGTCTTATACAAGTTAAACGAATGCATCCTGCGAGAAAATGCCCTCTTGTCTTAATCTATTTTATGCTAAAGAATACAGTGTGAAGCAGAAATACCTACTACATAAGACATTAGTGGCGATGCGATGGTGTCTTCATTTAGACTATGGTCTACCATTTAATGGGAGGTATTTTTGCCGTACACTGAATAATTAATTTATTTGAAGAGTATCATTTGGTAAAATAGCACTATTTTCAATACTGTTCTATATTTACAATCTTGCGCCAAACTAAGTTTTGTTAAAATCAATAGAAATATAACTTAATATAATAAAAATACGAGGGAAATCAAAGATTAAATGCAGTTTCCATATAACCTCTTTATTTCCACTGAAGAACAACAAATACAAACGTCCTTTTTTCGGTATTACAACTGGAAGGTGATGCACTCCCGGTATCGTTCAAGGAGCTTTTTTATTCCTTCCGAAAAACAAAAAAGCGTTTCGGTTACTTACCAAGTCACGTCTGCACCGTTTGCTTGTTTGAGAACCCAAAGCTTCAAATTTACGATTTCCAAAGCCATCACGAATTAGTTTGTATAATTCCGTAACTGATTGCTGCCACTCGTGCTTCCCCCGGATTCATCGGTTTTCCGCTGGACGTGTTTTTCTGTGCGCAATGTTGATGTGTGAACAGATCGATCTTCGATCATTACCAGGGTTGTTCTCGCTTTAATACGTCTTACCCACTCGTACAACTTTCGTTGAGTTATGTTGCATGCTCCAGTCTGCTCCAACATAGATTTCAGTAGATTTGACTTCCTCCACCTACAGAAAGTGCACTACCACGCGTTTTACCTCAATAATACTCTGACTGAATAAAACGTTCATACGTCTGATCTCGTTACTCCTGCGACTTGAGTGAACAAGTGAATCCTGTGATTTTCTAAGCGCAGTTTAAATTTGGCACAAGGACGAAAATATGAGACACTTAGTGAGGATCGAACCCACTACTCAATTGTAATGGTTCCAACGAGACAAACTTGTTAACCATTGCACCACCACGAGGTGCCCAAAGTTGATTTTCTATGCGCCGTTTAGATGTAGCACGAGGCCGAATGAATGGGGTACACAACTGTAACAGGTTTTAGCAAGACAGGCTTGCTAAACATTACACCATGCCGAGGTACCCAACTGAACGAGTGCATGCTGTGTGCTCTTAACTAGCCGTCATTTCATGCGAACGCCTGTCAACGCTCCACAACCTCTTGCTTTTACCACATCATTTCAAAATTACTTTCTGATTTTACCCTCGTTTTAAAAATGTCATCGTCCAAATAGTGACCTCTATTCGCTATTCAGTGCTGTAGACGATTTCTTTTGATCATATGACCCCGAGCAATGCGGTAACGTCAGTGATGTGCAGGGGGCTACATAAGAATAATAAGATTAGAGGACAGTGAAGAGAAGGACGAACCAGTTAGAAAGGAGCGAGAGAAGGATGGGAATGCAGGTGTGATGACAATTGCCAAGGCGGAGAGAAAGGAAAGGATATACAGAGCGGTGTGGAAACAACTAGGGTCAAGTAGTTAAGAGATGAGTATTGACCTTGCATTTAAATTCCTGGAGGTTGTAGCCGTCAGGAAAGCAAGTTTGATGTCTGGACATTTTCTAAAGTGTGAGGTCTTCCAGGTCGCAGAAACTCTGGCCCTGAAGTTTTCAACTCAAATAAAATCTCTTTACTTCCCTGCTGCACTCTGTATTTATTAAGGTGTGATTGCATATATTTTGTTTCTCTGCTCGTAGTTTCTGTCAAACAAACATAAAAACTGACAAGTGAATGCTGACCTAATTTGATCTACGAACATAATTAAATAGAAGTCATATCCACAAAAGCAGTAAGCTGACGCTTGAGTAGCAAAGAAAGTGTAATTTACATTATTCGGACTATTATCCTCATCTCTGTTGCTATTTGTTCGACGTTTCAGCCGTAGTACGCCCCAGCCTTCTTCATGTGCCGAAACGTCGTACAGGTGACAACAAAGATGAGGACAATAGTCCGAATAATGTAAATATTGTAAATACTATATCATCTCAGAAATATAGACAAATAGAATAATCCATTAAACGTTGTACAAATGGCAACAAAGATGAGGACAATACTGTAAATACTACCTCATCTCAGAAATATAGACAAATAGAATGATCTATTATTAAACGTCGTACAAATGGCAACAAAGTTGAGGACAATATTCCGAATACTGTCAATACTACCTTCTCTCAGAAATATAGATGAATAATAGTACTTGTATGTTAGGTAAATCACTTAGATATTGCATTGATCGTGAACAGAGGGAAGGAAGCAATATATCAAAGAAATAGAACTGTTGATTCCTCTTTTCCCAAGTGGGTGTTTGTTCTAAATAGGCCTTCAATACCTACAAAGATATTATGATTTATACTGCGATTATGGTTTAGCAGAACTTCATAACAATATGAGCCAGCGTTGTTAGTGGTCGAAAATATAAGCACGCTATCGTGAAGACTTGTGAGATCGTATCAGCACAACATCGACAAATTTTAAAGCTATTTTGTCAAACTAACTCAACTCTCAAAACAAGGGTCATCACAGTCTGATATTGAGTCACCCTCACATATATAACACATTTTAACCGTTATTATAAACTCCATTAACATATCAACAATGGTAAAATTGGGAATCTGGTTTTTTGGTCGAAATGTTATCATTCTAGCCAGTCGTACATAGTCTTGTTTCTTACGACCAGTATTATCTCCCTATTAACACGGAACGTTCCTCCAACGCTACAGATACGTTGTTTTTTAGGAGGTTTAGTGACATTAATATAGCGTGGCGAGCAACTATTTTCCTTATCCAGCACTGATCCTCAATTTTGTCACGTCATCGTAAATTTGTGAAGTGCTGTAAAAATTTCACACTGGTCAAATAACAGTAGAATAATTTCCATCACTTAACTCGAGACAGAGTTAAGTGATGAAATGTTCTGTCTATGGTATCTTCAGCATCCTTTTGTAAAACCACATTTCGGTTGCTTCAAGTCTTTCCTTCGTGATCTATCAGCCAGCTAAGTGCCATACGTGATACACGCTTTGGGCGATCATGTCTCGAAAGTGACATGACTGGCTGGGAGAAGATTATCTCGCAGTAGATTACCATTGCTTTCTGTGGTAGACTGGTTGCCAACCAAAGCTATAGAACGCAATCTGTCCTGTTATTTAACTCATAACTGAAGAGGAGAGCCGAATTAATACCTTCCCCGAGAGTATTTACGCATAAGTGAATGCAAGGAATTCAACTGGAATTCGAACTCGGCTCCCCGATGTGTCGTTTCGAGTCGATATCCACTGGTTCGTCTTTCTCTTCACTCTCTTCTACTTAATCTTTTTACTCTTATGTAGTCCCCTGCACATCAGTGGCATTACCGCCTTGATCGGGGTGATACGATTAAAAAAAAGCTACACTGCAATAAGGGCAGTTATTTCAGTTTAATGTGCGTTGTAGTGCAGTGGATATCGACTCGAAATGACACATCGGGGAGCCGAGTTTAAATTCCAGTTGAATTCCTTGCATTCACTTCTGCGTAAATACCCTCGGGAAAGGTATTAATTCGGCTCTCCTCTTCAGTTATGGGTTAAATAACAGGACAGATTGCGTTCTATAGCCTTGGTTGGCAACCAGTCTACCACAGAAAGCAATGGTAATCTACTGCGGGATAATCTTCTCCCAGCCAGTCATGTCACGTTCGAGACATGATCGCCCAAAGCGTGTATCACGTATGGCACTTAGCCGACTGATAGATCACGAAGGAAAGACTTGAAGCAACCAAAATGTGATTTTGCAAAAGGATGCTGAAGATACCATAGACAGAACATGTGACCAACGAAGAGGTTTTGTTGGATGGACACGAAAAGGAAATACTTAATATCAAGGAAAGTCGGCTGCAATTTCTGGGGCATGTAGTGAGGAAAGAGGGCTTGCTTACGGGATGAATAAAGGTAAGGATAGAAAGCAATCGGTGACATACTTGAGAGACTTTAGTAGATAGCAGAACGGGTTTAAGCGGGATAAAGAGCAACAAGGGATAGGGAAATGTGGAGGGCCATGATCACCTACATCTTGAAGAGACACGACACACAGAAGATAGATCACAAGTCAATTAAGATTTAGATACGTAGGGCCGTCATTGTAGCTGCAGGAAAAGTGAGGTATCGTGAGCAAGACAGCCTGACGGAGGAACATCCTTTTCAGGTTAATTTTGAATTTAGTTTTTCTTCTAATAGACTGGTTGTCTTCCATTATATAAAAACTAAAAAAAAAAAACCTTAAATTACAAAAAAGTAAATAAGTCACCAATCATTTGTGTTAAATTGAGATTCACCTTATATAACACATTTCAATATTGTAAAGTTGAGCTGATATAATCTATTTAAATATTATGAAATAATGTATCAGTAAGTATCAAATAAATATATCAGTTGCATTTATATAGTTAATGTCAACACATACGGTAAGTAAACAATGATGAGAATATGAAATAGATAATATATATAATTCATAATATACAATTATATTAAACTCAATACATAAATCTAAATCTAAACTTATTTATAAATGGAACTTTGTGTGTGTCCCTTACAAAAAGACTCCGAAACGGCTGAACTGATTTTCTTGAAAATTTACACAGTTGTACTATAAGCGTCTGCGAGTGTTCTTAGCTAGGTTTTGTGTCGAGGTACCCCTCATAAATATCGAAAATCGATCATCGAAAAAATCGAGTTATAGAAGGAGTGGTCCGATTTTAATCAAATTTCATACACTCATAGACAAAGATATAAGAAACAATATTCAGAAGTTTCAAGGTTGCAGTTCTTATAATAGTGCAGAAAATCGATAATATATGTATATGAAAGGTAAGATGTTTGTGTGTGTGTCTGTTTATCTGTCTGTATGTCCTTTATACAAATCCACAAATATTATCCGATTCTCACCAAACTTCACACAAATATTCTTTAGGCTGAGTCCGAGCTCCAGGAACATGGATTAGTTTTAAAGCTTTCACTACACCCGAGCAACGCCGGGCTATACTGCTAGTAATATAATATAGTAATAGAAAAATACATAAGAGTCACTTTCCTTTAAGAATTTCTTTTAAAGACAGATTTTCATTCAAGGAGAGAATGGGAACACTCCCTAAACAGCGCATACTACGCTGGCTAAGCCATGTCCACCGCATGACAGACGGTCGTATTCGTGTATGGAGAGCTGGACTCTGGAAGAAGATTCATTGGGCGGCTACAGCTGCGGTATCGTGACATCATAAAACGCAATATGAAGGCTGTGGGCATCAACACGGAGTCATGAGAGAGCGTCGCAGCCAACCGGACCAAATGGAGAGGAACCCCGGTTTAACAACTCAAATCAAGGGAGGAGCAACTGACACAAGTCGCTAGGGAGAGGCGGGTTCGCAGAAAGCAAAATAACAGCTCCGACCGACCAGAAACAAATCATAAATGCAGCCTCTGCAACAAAGACTGTCACTTCCGTATCGGTTTCTACAGTCACAGACGCCGATGCTCCAGCCAAGCAGACAGCTAGGATGCTGCATATGGTCAACACTGTCCGATGCAGGCCTACTACTACTAGACCGGTTGTCACCTAGTGCTATAAAACTCAGTCTGACCTGCAATTTACAAGTAGATGGGGAGAAGACGAGATTGATTAATACCTCTTCCAAGGAAAGTGAATGCCGTGAATTCTACTAGAATTCGAACTCTGCTCTCCGATTCATCAATAATGGAGCTGTTGCCGAAAGAAAATAACGGTTATGCACATTTCTGGGGATTTATGAAAATATGTTTGTCATTCATACTTTTTCATCTTTGATGTGACATTCATTGATTTTTTTTTCTGATAATCATTTTAAGCATCGAAAAAGACTCCTCCAAAAATGATCAAACGAGCAAAACTCAGCATCTCGGAAATTAGATTTTTACATTCAGCTCAACTGCCTTCAAACAATTTTTTTGCCAACGCAATATAAAAACGATGAATGAATATTTGATTTTTCAAAAAATTAATGGTTTTTTTTTCTCCAACAAACAGAAATTTTTACTAAATGCCCGTAAGTTCTGATTGTAGCCAATTCTTTATTACTCTAAGATAAATAAGAAATTCAATTCAAAAAATAAAATCATGGAATCTGTTCGTTATTAAAACTTTCATACAACTTAGGTGACCTTCTTTTTCCTCAAATATTAGAAATTTTATAAATTTGCGAATGAATTAAATCCCAATAGTCTTATTCTAATATTGTCTCCTAATACTGTGGCGGTGGGTTTATTCCATCACAAACCGAGCAAAATTTGCACTTGAATTGTAGACGAATTTCATTGTATCTTAAGTTTAATACATGTTCATCAGCCTGGCTTATAGAAAGACGACTACCATACGCCAATAATTCGCAGGTTCAGTAATTTTGATTTTCAGTGGGTGGCCAAGTGCTGTAGATTTCTACCAGTCTACGCGAAGTTGACTAACAAATCAGAGCTCTCTTGTACGTTGCCGAATCGGTTGTCTAATACATAGAGGTGTTTCAAACAGGTAGGTTTTTCCACGCCAAATGATATTCAACTTCATTGGTTCTTTTTATCAAACGTTATTATACTGTCGTTTAAAAAATACAATACCCAAGACTCACTCGTATTGTAATGAAAGAATCTTTTGTGAAAGCTAATAGGGAGGAAGACAGAAATTCATATTATGGGGATAAATAGGATAGATAACAATTAACCTTAGACGTGATCGTAGTAACTTGTTCTATGAAGTAAGTTACGAAAAATAAACTCAGTGAAAGAAACCTCATCGTTACCTAAGAAATATGAAGGGAATGTGATTCTGCCTCTTTATTGGTGACATTTTAGTTCCTAGCTGTGAACGTCTGAACTGGTGGAACTAAGGAATATTTCGTATGAATATTTGTCATAGAAATAGCAAGAGTAGTAAGATCCTTGCAAACTTCCGTCTCTGGAGAAAATGGTTGCGAGGGTGCAAAAATGCATGACCCATGGGCCGCTCAATTTAACTCTATCAGTGCCAGAGATTAAGGAACGCGTAACCTTACTCTGTCAAATTTAGATAGGGAAGATAGGTTAGCTTCAGCCCACATACAGCAGCAGTATTCCAGTCTGACTCGTGTAAATAGATGCTGTTGTATATACCTGCAGAGGTGTATCCTGGGATTCGACACCCACAAAATTTAATCCGTTATCTTAGAACAATCTTCGTTAGAAGAGAGTATATAGCATACAGATCTTACATCCTCAAACAACAGAAACGCAAAAAGTAAAATTGCACAACCGCAAATTTGATCATATGACTTCTGGAAAAACCCAGACCAAAGTAAAAATTCACAATCAAGTGTGAAATTTAATTTTGCCGAATAGGAAAAGGATTGGCCCCATACTGAAAGAAAATGACGAAATTTAGCGATCCAATGTGAATTTTTTTTCTAACCAATGAAGAAAATCGATTTTGCAAAACTAAAAGAAAAGTTAGTGATTCAGTGTGAAAAGGTGTGTTGGTATAAAAAAGAAGGAAGTTAAAGTCAGAAGCAGTCAGTCAGATAGGAACATAGAGACGATATGCTAAAATATAGCAAAAGAAATTTCAAGACGCCGACCCTGTCATGTCTCGTCGACATACATTCGGTTTTCCTCTCCTTCCAATTTTCCTTTCTTCATCTTCACTCACACGCCGTCAAAGAAACAAGATACTTCAACTGACTTCTAAAACTAAAGTCCGATAAGTACAATTTTCCTTTATTGCTTCACCTTCCTTTTTCACTTTCTCACCGGCCATAAAAAGGAAAGGAACAGAGACTTTATTAGTAACCTCTTCATCTTTTTACATACACACATTCTGCCACTTGCTACTATTTCTCTGGAACATTTAACTACGTACATTTTACTTTTTGAACATGTTCTTCTTACAAATGTGTTATTCTGTTAATAAAATTTTACGTTAACATACAAAACGAAATATTTTATGCTTCCACATTCCAACATGCAGCCTTCAACCTTCTGATATTTTAAATTATGGGGACTTCGGCTGTATTTTGCACAAGGCCAATTTAATAAACCTAGCCGAATCCCCTACAAGCATATGGTCTGTGTTGAACAAAGTAAGTGTACTCACTCTGTCACGATGACTTGTGACTTCATGCCAGCACAACATCGTAGGCTTTTGAGCAATTTTCTCTGTCCAGATTCACTCTCCCAAACTGGTCAACCCACGGATATAACAGCAGTATTCCAGCTTGTAAAGAGATCATCGCAGAAGGAGTGTGATATTTTTGCAGCGGTCCGAGTTACTCGCCGTTTGTAACCTTCAGGTATAGAGTAAGCTAATTCAAATTTCGTTGGTAGCCTTTTTATTTCGCATCTATGATTCTTGCTTAACTAACATAGAATATAAAAATGTTTATAGTTTTCTGCTAAAAATAATCCAAATAAGAACCAGAAGGTTGCTGCGAATCTCATGAATCGAGCATGTGAGCAATGATGAGGTCTTGGAAATGATGGAAACAAAAAGGAAATTAATACTGAGCATCAGACAGCTGAAGTTCCTGGGACACGCAATGAGGAAGGAGTGCTTGGAGAACCTAATACTAACAGGCCAGACAGAGGGAAAAAGAGACAGGGAAAAGCAACGGATAACATATTTGAAGGGCCTAATCAGGTGGATGACGGAACGAGGATTGCATGGTGTAACAGGAGAAGGCGTGCTCAGAGCCACCAGGGATAGGGAAACGTGGAAGGCCATGATCGCCTACGTCCTGAAGGGACAAGGCACATAAAAGAAGCTTCGTTTTAATCTTCTCAGGTTTGATTTTCTGCACGTAGGAAATATTAAAATTTTTATGAATGACTTGAGGTGTTGTTCGATGTATGAATTTCCTACAATGTGCAATTATAGAGAATTTGTTTCCTGTTTGATGATGTATTTTTTTTTTTTTTTTTCAACAGCGTTTCAGGAGACGGTGAGCAATGCGGTGTTACAAGTACACTCTCCAGAGGATAGTTTTATTGGTCTGATGGCAATGGGAAGAATAGTCGTTCGGAATGTTAACAACCATCTCGAAGCAGCTTCTCTGGAAGGACTCGTTGCAGAACTTATTGAGGCAAGTATAAAATATAATATAATTGTCTCATTTGCATATTTCTTTCTTTTATTTTATTGTCTTTTTTATTTTTTTATGTGCAATTTCGAAGATAATTATTTAATAGAATGTAGAGTCACTGAAGATTACTTTAAAAAATAATCCGTAAAAATGGATAAGCAATTAGGTACAATAACCAAGAAAATACTTAATTGCTAAAACAAAGAAATATAAAAAAGGATTGTGAAGATGAATAAGTGATTATCACTCTTTGGGGAAAGATGAATACACGAGTGTTACGTGACGGCCGGTGATTGACGTCAATTCGCGAGATGACGGACGAACTCAAGTTGCTATATAAACCGCGGAGCAAACAAATATCTCAAGCCTACATTGGTAAGGTAAACAGAGAATATAGTGACAGAGCTGGTAGTGAGATGATCTTGCTTGTTATATTTTCCGAAAGGAAAGCGATAAAGTCTGTGTTGTTATACATGTTTCTGCTAAGTTTATGCGGGTTTCTCTGTTTACCCTCTTTTGTTTGTTGAAAGAATTTGTAATGGCAAAATAAGAGAACTCCTGTAGGGATGTCGCTTTCGCACCAGATGCTTGTGTGACTTAACGGTATAAATCTTTTTGAAAACAATGTATGTTTGTCTTTCATTTCTTTCAGCTATCCTGTTCTATCTATTGTATTAAGGTGTTGTAGTGGAGTGGATTTCGGCTTGGAACGAGAAATCGGGAGCCGAGTTCGAATTCCAGCTGAATTCATTGCATTCATTTACGCGCAAATACCCTTGGGAAAGGTATTAATCCGTCTCTTCCCCCCAGTTATGGGCTAAACAACAGGACAGATTGGTTTCTATAGCCTTGGCTGGCAACCAGTCTACCATAGAAAGTAATGGCAACCTACTGCGGGATAATCTTCTCAGTCAGTCATGTGTCTTTGGAGACATGATCGCCTAAGCGTGTATCACGTATGGCACTTAACTGACTGACTGAATGACTGGCTGATATTATGGATATTAAAATGTTTACAAAAGGGAAAATAAAAACAGGAAATATTCTTTCTTTCCTAACACACCAATTAGAATGAAGGTGCGTTTAAAGAGGTATATGTGTGTGTGTGTGTGTGTGTGTGTGTGTAGGTGTAGGTGAAGTTCAGATGATAGATTGAGTGTGTTGTAATTAAAAGAGAGACGCGTCGGAAGAAGAAGCGACGTGAGAAAAAAATAACCTACCTTAGAAATGTCCATGCGTGTGCGCGTCGTGTTAATTGCAAATAGAAAACCAACATGGCGGCGCACAACTATTTTATGTTGGTTAGTTCTCGCGAAGTAACAAAAAGTCTCGTTGCTTATATGCAGATTACATTGCCCAAAGCTGTATAAAAGGTAGGAGGAGTGCGTTCGTTTTTTGAACTTTGGGCGGTCTTTTTGAGTTGGCTGAGACGGGGACAGTTAGAAAGCGATTATTTGGATCAGCTTTTTAACAGAGTGACTTACTGATCTGACGTAATCTTCGTCGCCAAGTTGTTGTGACCTGTTAGAGCCCGGAAGTAAGACACGGAAACAAGAAGGTAGGTTCAGTGTATTAGAATAACAGGACTTACATACAAATACAAGTGTTAGTAATCAGCAAACAGAAGTGGAAGTCGGAACGGTATAGTTACGCTTCGTCTTGGCTGTCGCACGACTGCCTAACAGCTGCGTTCTCAGAAGTCACACAGGTTAGTATTCATGGACTGAGGCAGAGTCCATTCCTTGTAAATAGTGTACCATAACACTTTTATTTGAGGACATTTTCATATATTGGTTTGTTAGAAGTATCAGATATGCCTGTAGAGTTAAGTCAGATAAGGATATTGTATACTATGTACTATTCTGTGATTATATGTGATATGACATTTATTTTTTTACCTCTGTCTTAAGGGTAAGAGAGGAGGCGCAAGTTACGCACTTTTACTACACAGCCTTGGCGACGTCATCTAGTAATTATTTGGTAGACAAGGGAGATATTCCGACAAGCAACATTTACTGAACATAAATGCATATTTCCGATAGAAAATTTCATGTTGATTCTGTATTTCTATGAAGAAAATTAGTGTTGGTTCGTGAATTTGAGAGCAATTATGAGTTTAAGCCCTGGGTCGGGCTGTACCGTTCTCAGACCCAGGAAAAATAGCGAAAGCAATCACAGAGCAACACTAAAATAAATTCAGACGTGATAGATTATCTTAGCGTCGTTAGATTAAATAATTGTTTCGGTTCAAAATTCCATGAAGATTAACCGGATCTAAAGACACCTGAAAAAGGGCGGAGAGGATAACGACCAAAACGTTAAACGAACAATTATGGAGACATTAATTTGAATGTAAATATAATTTTGTGTTGCCATTTTTAAAAATGCCAGTATTACACTATTTACATTATTGGGACTATTGTCGTCGTCTTTGTTGCCATTTGTACGACGTTTCGGCCGTTGTACGTTCCGAACTTCGTTAGGTGCTAGGAATAATGTAAATAGTGTAATTACTATATCATCTCAGAAATATAGCCAAATCCTGGCAGTATTAGTTTCAATTGTTTCCATTTCATGACTCAAATCCCCAACTTCTTGCTCACCTCTGCTGTGGCCAGATACTGACAGTTTGATGTCTGAACTATTCAAAGGTAACCAAAATTGACATATCCTAAACGGCACAAAAGATGAAACTTTAAGAACAACTCAATCAGAACTGAAATGACAAGTGATAATCGAAATATTGAATTTGGAAATTTAAAAACAAAATTGTTAAAATTTGCTAATTAACCAGCATTACATTTAATCTGAATTTGTAAATTCTCAAAAATATTTAATTCAAATTACCTTCTTTCTTAGATTTGATTTTCAAGCAAACTATATAAACTATAGAATCCATAGCTAAATCCGCTGCTAAGAAAGTCGGTTCTCTGTATAGGGCCAGGAAGTTTTTTTTTCGCCTGAAACAATCCTGTACATATATAAATCTACCATCCGCCCGTGCATTGAATACTGCTGCCATATATGGTAGGAAACTCCTGCTATTCACCTAGGTATCCTTGACAAAATCCAACGGAAAATCTGTAATTTGATAGATTCCGACTTAGCAGCTCGGATGCAGTAACTTTCTCAACGGCGCAATGTGGCTTACCTGTGTCACTTCTACAAATACTTTCACGGCTTCTGCTCCGATGAACTTACCTCACTGGTGCCCCCTAAATATAAATTTACTCCAGCCACAAGATGAGCAACCAGGTCCCATCCTTTTACTGTAAAGCCAATAAAATGTAAACGCAAATTTTACTCCAACAATTTCTTTTCTCGTACGTCCTGCCCGTGGAATTCCCTTCCATTTCCTTGCTTTCCCGACAACTATAATCTCCAAGAATTTAAATGTAAAGTCAATAGTCATCTCCTATCTCACTAACCTACACCCTCTCTCCCTCTCTCTCTCACGCTCATTTCTCTGTCCACTCCACTCTCATCAGTGTTCTCATTCTTCTCTTACCCACTTCCTGACACCCCCTATAACCTGTCACTCTTATAAATTTTCTCCAACGTAACCGCCCTGCAAAACAGTGGCAATAAAATGTCTTGCTTGGGGCGATATGATTATACAATTCAATTTCATTAATGAGTTAATCTGTGTTACAGGATTTCATTGATTAATGATGTGTTACGATATTTCTTACGGCACCGTAAAAATGTGTACGTCTGCATTTTAAATACTAAAAATGTACAGGTTAAGTACTTCTCAACATTAATGGTTCCAATCACTGAAATATTTGCTTTTTATTTACAAATGTAATAACTCTTGAGAGAGAAAAATATCTTTAGGTCACTCGAATTAAGACAAACAAGACAACGTAATGAACACTTTTATTCGGCTCCTGATCGACTTCGTCTAACGGTAGAAAATGGAACTTGGACTTCTTGCATGTTCGCTGTTTAGTTTTTACTTTTTTTGAAATGCCGATTGAAAGATGAATGCTATGTTAAACATTAAGGAACCAGATTTTTTTTTCCTTTAGCCAAATCAGGAAACTATTTCGTCTGACCGCAGAAACCAAGTGGAATCTCATTTTTAGTGCTTCCGTTTACTGGCGTTCTTCTTTGATGCTATGGCGAATTGGTAGTCTTATATATATATATATGAGAGTGTGTGTGTGTGTTAATCTGTGTAATTGTATGTATTCATGAATCCTGTGACTTGAAGATGTACTTCATTTCGGTCACGTTTGTAACCATGACATAAAAGCAAGCTGCGCTGTTGAATTAGAAAATTCATTCTCTGAGATAACCTACTTTTTAAATCTAGGAAATGAAATTTTTATGATATCACTCTTTTGAAAACCTTCGAGGGTTGCATGATGTATATGGCGCGAATGCTTGTGTGGCATAAAAAATTCTTTCCGTATATCAATTCCCCGACTTTTTTTTTTTTTTTTTTTTCATATACTAAATGTTTTCGGTTCATTGCGATCCAATAATATTCAAGATTAAGTTTGGAAAAAAAAAACAAAAAAAAGAAACAATGCCCAGGGTCTCTACAGAGTTATTCCCCCTACTCTCTTGATAAGGGAGATTACTTGATAAATACCCATCTCATCAAGTAGCCTGCAACAGACTGGGCTGGACTGCATGATGCCAACAGAAAGAAACGATATTCGAATTGATCTTTTTATCGAATGCCTTTGGGGAACTGCTTTACAAAGCTGGAGGGATTCAGCAGTCTTACTATTTAAGTTTGACTGATAAGGGAAGAGTGGAATCATGCTTTTTTCGAAGGAACTGAGTGCGTGCTCGGTCTAACACGAAAGAGAATAACCGAGATCATGAAACTAAAGAATAAAGGTAATGTTATGCCGACCAATAATACAAATCTCACATCCATTATATATTCAATTTCAAACTCCCTTGATTATTGTCGACAAGTATCTGTGTTTTGTCATGGGCGCTCATCAGAACGTAGACCTTACATCCTCTTGTCCGATGTCGGGGAAACTGAACTTGTTATCTGTCGGGTGTTTTTTTTTTTTTTAATATTGTCATAGTGCTTTTCGTATGCACATACCTCGGTGCAATTGAAGCCGTTACGTTGGGTCTACAGCGTGACAGCCTAATGGCTAGAACTTGAGAGTCAAGGTAATGGTAGCTAGATAAATTTGGGAAAAACACTAGCTTAGGCCATTTAATCTAGTCGCCAAATAAGTCCGTCTGACTTTTTTTTTTTTTAATCATGTCACCCCAAGCAAGGCATTCCATTGCCACTATTGCGCATGGCGCTACGTAGAGGAAGGTAAAGAGGAGGAGTGGTTAGGTGTAGGAAATATCAGAAGGAAGGTGATAGATGGGTAAGGATACCGAGGATGAGGGATGGGCAGATGGGAAGAGTGTTTGAAAGAATGGGAGCGAGTTAGTGTGTTAGGAAGTGTCTATTGACCTTACATTTAAACTCCTGGAGATTGTAGCCGTCGAGGAAGCAATCATGTGGAAGGGAATTCTACAGGCGGGAAGGGGGAGAAAAGAAACTGTTGGAGTAGAAGTTGCGGTTGCATTTTATCGGTTTCACTGTAAAAGGGTGAGATCTAGTTGCTAATCTAGTTTCTCGTGCAAATTCGTATCTAGGGGCACCAGTGATCCAAGTTCATTGGAGCAGAAGCCGTGAAAATATTTATAGAAGAGACACAGGGAAGCCACGTCGCGCCGGTGAGAGAGAAACTACAGGCTGTCTGCCAAGTTAGTATCGATCACATTACAGACCCTCCGCTGCACTTTGTCGAGAAGCCCGAGGAGAATAGCAGGAGCGCCCGACCAGGTATGACAGCAGTATTCAATGCACGGGCGGATGGTAGATTTATAAATGTGCAAGATAGATTCAGACGGAAAAAACTTCCGGGCCCTGCACAGAGAACCGACTTTCATAGCAGTGGATTTAGCAATGGATTCGATATAGTCATTCCATTTGATGTCCGCTGTAAGTGTGACTATTTCATATTTACAAACTTGCTGCTTTTCTGACTCTGGTCTTTTATTTGTATTTGTTTCTGTATTTGTTGAGCTTTGATCATCATTAAGTTCTTTCTTATAAAAGTTAACCAGAGTATGTATTTGTTCGGTTTAAGAATTATTTGGATTAAAACAATCTTTCAAATAATTCAGAGATAATACTAGCAACTAAAGATAGGATAATCTGAAGAAGCAATATACTAGGTGTGCGGAAATACAGTATGAATATGTGGAACAGTGTATTTTTCTCACTTCAGATGATACCAGAATATATTTGCAGTCCATTTCGAACCATTCTAGGAATCCAGATATTTGGTGACTACAATAAATAAGCTAAGCCAGTATTTCAAAAAATATATCTAGCTGCCATTCCCTTGACTCACAGGCTCCATCCATAGCGCCTCTCACCCATATGAAGATCCTGCTTTTTTGTTATTAGATATTCTGCAAATTTAAAAAAAAAAAACATATTTAAAAAATTGTAAACACACACACATCTTTTATGATGGCATTCAATAAGTCTCTGCCAGACGAACATCCATAGCTATATCGTTATACCTATTAACCAAGTTGATTAATATCTGCAGATATCGCCAGTCTTTTCTGAGTAGCGAGTGGTGTATTATGTCAAGATAAAGGGCTTTCAGACCTTTAACTTGGATCAACAAAATAAAATAAAACCCATAATTCGTTTATAAATCTTACCTTATTCTTTGTAAAGCGTACATTTTCCTAAAGTGTAATTGACTTGAATTTTGTTAGGTAGATTCTGTAAAAATAAAAGTATTACTTTATTCGAATACTACTATTCCGCCATCTTCTTTTTATCACCCAATTCAGGGATCCCAGGTATAGGCACTCGGGTCAAAGTTCTTCTAAACGACATACCAACCCTATGAGCAGGCGCGTTGTTCTGTAATATGACATCTTTCAACAATTTCCTTTTATCGTGTCGGTCTTGGCGGAGACCATTCTTCTTTGAACCTTGTGAACTGGCATTGGAGAATTATGAACATAGCCAGATAACAGAAATTAGATCACTTGATGCTTTTCAACGACTTCTTCAGCTAAAATGGATATCGCATGATACTCAGAAAGAACATAATGACAGTTAAGATGCTGATATTGTGCACTACTTTAAACATAAGGTTAGGAAGCAAACCCAAACAATACAAGAAAAAGTTACTGAAATTGAAAAGTTGTCATGAGAGAAAGATATCATAAATTGGTACTGGTTGTTGAGTCAATAAATACCGACTGCGTCCTTATAAGTCAGTCAGCCAGTTAAGTGCCTCACGTGATACACGCTTACGGCTTATCACGTTTAATACACCGGTTCTCGTCCGATCACCGAAGTTAAGCAACGTGAGCCTGGTCAGTACCTAGATGGGTGACCGCTTGGGAATACCAGGCGCTGTAAGCGTTCAGTGACGGATGTGCGTTGTGGTGCAGAGGATGTCGGGTTGGAAAGAGAAATCGGTGAGCTGAGTTCGAATTCTAGTTGAGTACCCTGCATTCACGTAAGCACTGGTACCCTTGGGAAAGGTATTAATCCGTCACTTTCCTCCAGTTATGGGCTAAATAACAGGATGGGGCCTGGAGGCAACCCATCTAGTGTTGGTGTCACAATAAATACATCCATGGAAGCCCTGGCGAAGCATCAAGTATTCAGCTATTTGACAAGATTATGAATATCGCTATAAACTGCGCCAGGGTTCCAAATGCATAGGGAATACTAGAGGGGTGTAGTGAATTCTATCTCAGCCAAAGCCGCAGGACGACGACGATACACGCTTTGAGCGATCATGTCTCGAAAGAGACATGACTGACTGGACAGAAGATTATCCCGCAGTAGGTTGCCATTACATTCTGGGGTAGACTGATTGCCAGCCAAGGCTATAGAACCCAATCTGTTCTGTTATTTGATTCATAGCTAGAGGGGGAAGAAATGCATTATATTATTAAGTAGTAATTAGTTGGGAATCAGTATATTACTTCATAACAAAATAAAACTGATCCCTCACTTTATGCCCAGTAGAAGCCTTAGTCATGTTTCCAACTATTATATTCAGTCAGTCAGTTAAGTGCCATATGTGGTACACACTTGGGCGATCATGTCTCGAAAGAAACATGACTGACTGGGAAGATTATCTCGCAGTAGGTTGCATTACATTCTGCGGTAGACTGTTAAGGCTGTAGAACCCAATCTGTTTTGTTATGGGTTAAATAACTGGAGAGAAGAGACAGATTAATTCCTTTCCCAAGGGTATTTGAGCGTAAGTGAATGCAAGGAATTCAGCTGGAATTCGAACTCGGCTCCCCGATTTCTCGCTATGAACTGATATCCACTGCACCACAACGCACATAAGGGAGGAGCTAACATTACCATTTGGACATCTCCTTTGTTCGGCACATCATCTTAGAGCAATATAAACAAGAGAAAATGGAAAAAAAAAGAAAATTATACTTAAACAAAACTAAGATATCAAGAACATAATGAGGAAAGATGGCTTAGAAAATGATACACACAGGGCAATTTGAAGTCAAGAGGAACAGTGGAAGCAAAGCATGACATACCTAGTTGGAGTAAGCGGATGACAGAACAAGTTTTACGTGAAATTTAAGAGCTACAAAGGACAATAAATTAAGAAAGCCATAATCGCCAAGTCTTGAGGGTAAACAGCACCTAGAAGACGACTCTTTCACAGCCTAGCATGAATGGCACTTTCCACCCAAAGTCTGTGTCATACAGTTTTTTCTGGAGAAAGAAGAGTATCCTGACCATCAGATGTCCTGGGCATGACGGTAAACTTCATCCATCAGCAAGGCCTCTCTCTGATTAGGAGATTGTGAGGAGCATGGAACCACCTCTTAATTGCTATTTTTACCAGGCCCACCCTGACTCGGATTGGTAGCACCTGTTAAGGCCCCAGCTTTCGGTAAATAGTAAATCATAAAAGATCAAAACAATAGGAAATTATAAAAATACATTTTCATTGAAAAATTGGCAGCAATATATTTTTATAAACAAATAATTACTAGCAATACATTTTAATGGGAAAATGACAAGCAATGCAATTTTTATCGGAAAAGGAAAAGTAATACATTGTCAAATAATTTAATCATTGCAAATAAGATTTTATTAATCTCATTTGTTGTAAAGAGAAACAAGATTTTACTCGTTTGGTTTTGTAAGATTATTTGGTTAAAATGCAGCTAAGTAATTAAAATTTAATCATGAAATGTGATTGTTTTGAATAAATTATACTATCATCTTAGATTTCGAAACAATGTGAAATGAGTAGAGACGAAGTTACCTTAAAGACATTAAAGGCTTTAATGAACAACAAACAAGGACTGGTTACCTTCTACTGAAAAAGACAAGGGCAGGTAAACACACTGAAAAAAAGAGTTAATGCAGAGATCGTTGAAAGAGAGTTGGACATTTAAGAATATGACATTCTCCAAGCCTTATAAAATTTTGAGTTTGAAATATTGATACAGGAGGTGATATTTTGATTTTACTGGTTAGAAATTTATAACAGATTTAGAGTGCAAAATAGTAAGAGAATTTTTTTTTTTTTTAGGATACTATGTCATGTTAGTCAAATGCATAAGATAATGCTCAAAACTTTTAGGTCACAATATCGAGCTGGTTTGTGACGGTCTCGAGTAGAACGCCTAAGTACATCTGGGGTTTCAGGTGCGAATGTAAAATTTTCAGTATCAGCTAACGGATGGAGTATTTCGTCATACATCACATGTGTTTCTGGGATGTTGTTTTCATCAGCTACATGCTGATCGTCGGTTATTGTACATTGTCCTTTGGTTGATGTAGTGATTTTCTCCCTATCCTCTGTAGTGTTGCAGTCTACTTCTTCTATGTGCCCTGTCCCTTCAGGACGTAGGCGATCATGACTTTCTACGTCTCCCTATCTCTGGTGACTCTTAGCACGCCTTCTCCTGTTACACCATGCAATCCTCGTTCCATCATGTACTTGATTAGGTCCTTCAAACATGTTATCCGTTGCTTTCCCCTGTCTCTTTTTCCCTCTATCTGGCCTGTTAGTATCAGGTTCTCTAAGCCCTCCTTCCTCACTGCATGTCCCTGGAACTTCAGCTGTCTCTTCCTGATGCTCAGTATTAATTTCCTTTTTGTTTCCATCATTTCTAAGACCTCATCATTGCTCACATGCTCAATCCATGATATTTGCAATATCCTTCTGTAGAACCACATTTCAGTTGCCTCAAGTTTTTCCTTCATCTTTGATGATATTGTCCAGCATTCACTGCCATATTGAAGAACTGACATCACATAGCAATCCAGTAATCTCTTCATTGTTTCTAGCGAAATTGTCCTGTTTCTTAATACTTTACTCATTTTCTGGAATGCCTCTTTCACCATGCCAATTTGCCTTCGGATGTCTCTGTCGCACATTCCGTCTTCTGTTATAAGACTTCCTAGGTATTTAAATTTTTGTACCCGCTTGATTCTAGTATCCCCGATCTGTATATGGCATATTAGGCTGCCGTTTTTACTGTTGCAGTCAGTTGTCGATTTTTTATCCATCTACTAGGGAACGTTCCCTATCTGAGCTAAGTCACGCATGGAAACTGTCGATTATCTTCCATCAGCAAAATGCACATGGGCATACAGCGGGTTTACCTCCACCAACTGCACTTCAATTAAAGGTTCATATTTGCTGGTACTATTGCGACGTTGGTACGGCTAAAAAAGAGGGTATAGAGTGACCACTAGGTGACCGTCGCTGGTATGAAAAGAGTCTCCCTTGAGGGATTGCCTTAGTTGCTGTACAAAGCAGAGATCTGATTACGTGCAGTAATTCAGGGAGTACAATTTTCTATTAAGTTACTGGAATGTTTTTGAAGCAGGAGCTAGTCTTACATATCTCCGGACAATGTCGTTATAGCGTTCGCGTTAACCATTTGCTTGCGGATTATATGGAGTCGTCCGGCTCCTTGAATATGAACGGAGAGCCACAATCAGTGTGGTTGTAGGAGGGTATTCCGAACATAGAAAATAGCTGACTCAGACATCTGATCACTACGTCTGTAGTATTAGGACATGCAAAGGCGAAAAGAAAACTTGTATATTCGTCTATCATGACTAACATTTATTGTTTTTTAGTGTTGGAAGAAAGAGATCTTTTAAATTCCATACTGAGTTGTTCTATAGGTTGTGTGGCTTTTACTCTGCCCACTGAATCTGGTGAGTGGAACCGAGATTGCCATGGAGCGCATACAAGGCACTCAGTACATATTCTCTTCACTTCTATAGAATATGGAAGATTATTGATTTTCACAAAGTGGTCCAATCTGGTGATGCCTGGTTGACAGACGGACATGTAGCTCATATAGCTTTTCTTTGCTGACCATAGCCCCATAATGCGTCCTTCATAGTGCATCAGCAGAAATGTTATTTTTACCTGGTCGATGCATAATGTCATCATCATAAAACCCCAATTCCATTCCCTGTCTTTGGATCTTATTGTTCTTAATTTTCCCCAGTTTCTCAGAGTGGAATATGTATTGTACTGTTTCTTGGTCAGTGACTATTGTGAACCGTCAAGCAGGTACAAAAATTTAAATATCAGGGAAGTGTTATGACATAAGACGGAAGGTGCGACACAGAGACCCGAAGGCGAATTGGCATGGCGAAGGAAGCATTCCAGAAATTGAGTAAAGTAAGAAACAGGAAAATTTTGCTAAAAACAAAGATGAGTACTGGATCGCTATGTGTTGTCAGTGAATGCTGGACAATATCATCAAAGATGAAGGAAAAACTTCAGGCAACTCAAATGTGGTTCTACAGAAGAATGCTGCGAATATCATAGATCGAGCAAATGAGCAATGATGAGGTTCTGGAAATGATGGAAAAGGAAAAGAAATTAATACTGAGCATCAAGAAGAGACAGCTGAAATCCCTACAACATACAATCAGCAAGGAGGGCTTGGAGAACCGCATACTAACAGGCCAGATAGAGGGAAAAAGAGACAGGGGAAAGCAAAGGATAACATATTTGAAGGACCTAATCAGGTTGATGATGGAACGAGGGTTGCATGGTGTAACATGAGAAGGCATGCTAAGAGCCACCAGGGATAGAGAGACGTGGAAAGTCATGATCGCCTACGTCCTGAAGGAACAGGTCACATAGAAGCTCTTTTACTGGTCGCATCCTTTCTGCATCTGGCTTTATTTTTCCTTGTGATATGGTATAGCCCAGAAAGTCAAGCGATTCAGTTGATATAACAGACTTCTTCTCATTAAATGTGAGAATTTGTAGTTCAGCGATTTTTCTGAATTGAGTGAAATTTTCGTCATGTTCTTGTGTTTTTTCCGGCTTTCACTGTTGTCAACGTACGCATAGGTACCACGTAGATTGTATCGTTTTATTATATTATTAATTGTTCTCTGGAAGCATGCTACTCCATTAGTGACTGTAAAGGGAACCCTGCAAAGCTGGTACAGCTTGTCATTAGATTCAAAGGCGGTGTATTGTTTGTCTTCCCGAATATGCATTTGATGGTAGGCACTTTGTAAATCTAACGAAGTGTAAAATTCGTATTGTGAAAGTTTCGATGCTAAATCATTCATTCTTGGTAAAGGATATGCCGTCTAGTGTAGGAAATCTATTGATAGTTTGACTGTAATCCCCCACTAGTCTTTTTCTTTGGCGTTCATTAGAGACAATAAGAACTTAAGCTCTCTAGGAAGATGTGCTCTTTTTAATCACCCTTTCCTAAAGCATCGTGTCTATTTCAGATTGAATGAAGTGTCTGTCCTCATTTCCAAACGTCCTAGACTTTGTAACAATGGGCTTGCAATTAGGGGTAAGATTTGAGAAGAGCGAAGGGCTGCCTACTGACGCGGATGGTACACTGCAGACTGTACAGTTAGAGATAACGATGCTTTTTCTTGACCCACCAAAGGCAAATGATACACTTGAATGCTGGTTCATAAAATCCTGACCCAAAATAACGACACAGCAAAGACCTGGTCTCACAGAAAGTTGAGTATTTGGATAGGACTCACTGAATAAATTGATGTTGACAGAGCATCGTTCTTTTACGGAAGCGTTCAGCGACGAAGAGGCCATAGAAACAGTCCCCGTGGAAGGGTTTATTTTTAAATTATACTTTTTTTGCTTAGTTATAGGAAATGAAAGATCCGGAACTACCAGTATCCATTAAGGTGGTAGCTTCATATTTCCCGATCAATGCAAAAATTTGGGCTTGCTTTGGGATTCCTGAAGAAGCCGTTGTAACGGTAGAAATTACTGTTCCGGTTAAAAGTATACAATCATTCTTAATAGTAGTGAGTCTAGGAGTTTCAGTTGAAGTACATGTTGAGGCGGAAGTATGTGTTGGTCATGAACGGAAGGCTTTAGAGTAATTGCCGCTCTTATTGCATCTGTGACACGTGCTTTCTCTCGCCGAGTAGTTCCGACGATTGTGACGAGCTTCATTATCGAAAATAACATCGTGATTTTGTATTGTTGGGTGCTGCAGAACAGTTTTCTATCATTGTGTTACTATTTTCTACTGTGGCGACACTGTTAGAAAAGGACGTGATTAAAATTCCGAGTTTTTCTGTTCAGTATAGAGAGCTCTCGCCGGGTCAATTGCTGCATTTAAATCGAGGGTTCTATTTTTTAATAACGGTTATCTGACAATGTATGAGCGTAGTCCAGTAATAAATGCATCCATAACACTATCGTCTCGGTTTTGCATTGCGTCAATAGCTTGGAAATTACATTCATTTCCTAATAGACGTAATTCCTGAGCATTCGTCTAAGGTCTCCTTCTTTTTTTGTGCGCGTGTAGGCAGCAATGTGCGGATGTGCGTTGTGGCGCAGTGGATATCGGCTCGGCACGAGAAATCGGGAAGCCGAGTTCGAATTCCAGTTGAATTCATTGCATTCACTTACGCGCAAATACCCTTGGGAAAGGTATTAATCCGTCTCTTCCTTCCAGGTATGGGTTAAATAATAGGACAGATTGGGTTCTATAGCCTTGGTCGGCAACCAGTCTACCGCAGAAAGCAATGGCAACCTACTGCGGGATAATCTTCTGCCCAGTCAGTCATGTCTCTTTCGAGACATGATCGCCCTAGCGTGTATCGCGCATGGCACTTGACTGACTGACTGACTGTAGGCAGCGAAAATTTCGTTGCTAAGTTTTATGTACAGTTCTTGGAATTGATTTATTTTTTAATCGTATGTAGTTTGTTCCGCTACATATTCGTAGATGCCCGGAAAAATATATGCAACCAACTACAATTTTAACCGCTTCATATTTTTGGTCAATTGTCATCTTCTTGCTGCATTCTCATGATCTCCTCCCACAACTCGATTCTGGCAATAACCCTCTACCTTGAGGAATTTTTGAGCTTTGTATTGGGTGAACGGTCAGTTGAGTGCCATACGTGAGACACGCTTTGGGCGATCAAAAGAGACATGACTGACTGGGCGGAAGATTATCCCTTAGTAGGTTGACATTACTTTATGCGGTAGACTGGTTGCCAGCCAAGGCTATAAAACCAAATTTTTATTATTTAACCCATAACTGGAGGGAAGGAACGGATTAATACCTTTTCCAAGGGTATTTGTGCGTAAGTGAATGCAAGGAATACAACTGGAATTCGAACGCTGCTCCCTGATTTGTCGTTCCGAGTCGATCCATGCATTCACTTACCTATGGGAAAGATATTAATCCGCCTCTTTACTTTAGTTGGGGTTAAATAATAGGACAGACTGGGTTCTATAGCCTTGGCTGGCAACCAGTCTACCACAGAAATCAATGGCAATCTACTGCGGGATAATTTTCTGTCCACTCAGTCATGTCTCTTTCCAGACATGATCACCTAAGCGTGTATCACGGATGGCACTTAACAGACTGATTGGGGAAATTCGAGTGGTAAAAAAGACAACACATTCAAACAAAATTAAATTACGTTAAATTTCGTGAAATAAAATAAATTCTTTATTTGAAAACAGAAATATCATAATTGTCCCGCGATAATAGAGCTGGAATGATGACCCATGTTCGAAGCTGTGCAATAAATTGCCAAGATCAATGGAGCGATTTGAACAGTAACTTTCAGATCGACCTAATAAATTGAAAAGACGCTAATGTAAGTATTTCCTGGAGGATACTTATAAAACATCCAATTAGATATTGCTGACAAAAT
Organism: Ascarosepion bandense; assembly: GCA_037127315.1. Taxonomy (NCBI): domain Eukaryota; kingdom Metazoa; phylum Mollusca; class Cephalopoda; order Sepiida; family Sepiidae; genus Ascarosepion; species Ascarosepion bandense. Next base: position 3,652,007 of record JBBBDQ010000505.1, on the reverse strand, counting down.
AGATTTACCGGAATCCACACTTAGGCGTAAATTCAGGCCAAGGGAATTTAAGTAATCACGTGCATATGGTCGAATATTAATGGGCTTTGCTACTTGGATTCGCTAATGCCGACTGGCACGCATGCGCTAAAATCTGGCCGGTAGATCCGAGCAAATCCGTGATGGGAGATAATAGCAGGTATTCTTATCGGCCTTAGTTTGGTATAAAAAGGCGATGGAGAAGTAGCAAGATCAGCTTCATTCTCTATTAGTCTATAAGGTGACAGTCTTTGATGCGTGTTTCTTTTAAATAAACGACAGTCGGCTGTTTGATTATAAACCGAAAGGCCAAGGAAATTGTGATGTATCAAGTGAAAAGGAAAGAAAAACAGTTTTGGAAAGAAATCGAGAATCTAAGGAAAAAAAGGATTCGTGAAATTTGTCTTGAGAAAAAGAAAATCTTATATAGAAATAGGACGGAAAGAGAAAAATATGATTAAATTTAAAGAAATAAACGAAGACAAAAATGGTAAACAAAATGTAAAGGAGGAATAAAAAAAAATACAACTGAAGAAAAAAGAAGGAGGACAAAAATGGATGAAGAGTAAAAAGGGGCAAATAAAAGAAAGAGCTCAATAAGGAATGAAAGTGAACGAGGTGGTCTGAATGAAAAAGGACTCCGAAAGTAAATGAATTGAAAGAAAATATTAAGTATCTATTTTTTTTTTATATATATTTTTTCAGGAAAGATTCAAAGAAGTAAACAAGAATATTTTTCGGTGTTAATTTTTTAGATAAAGTTCTTTATCATACTATTGTTCTCATCTCTTGTTATCAAAATGGTTCGGTCCGGCCTTCAAGTGTAAGATGATTTAGATAACCTACAGGAAATTTCAAACTGAACCTCTTTATCTAAACTAAACTTATTTATAAATGGAACTTTGTCTCTCTGTGTGCGTATCCGTTTCCTATAGACTCCGAAACGGCTGAACCAATTTTCTTTAAAATTTACACAGTTGTACTATAAGCGTCTGCAAGTGTTCTTAGCTAGGTTGTCGAGGTACCCTCCGATAAATATCGATAATCGAAAAGATCGGGTTATAGGAGTGGTCCGATTTTAATCAAATTTGATACACTCATAGACAAAGACATAAGAAACGATATTCGGAAGTTGCAAGGTTGCAGTTCTTACAATAGTGCAGAAAATTTGATATCGATACCAGGAAACCAAAATTTGATTTGCATCTATTCATTTTTCTTTCAGTCTACGGTTTCGCTTTAACTGGAAACAACTATTGCTTTTTGTCTTTCGTGCCAACGTCCAAAGAATCTGAGCTGCAGGACCATGGATTAGTTCTAACGCTTTCATTACACCCGAGCAACGCCGGGCTATACTGCTAGTTATTTCCATATTTCCATTCGCATTATTGTCCACATTTTATTATCAAAACATTTCGGCCGTTGTGTCCACCGACCATCCTCAGGTGAATATCAATCTGCGTATCAATCTACAGGGAATTTTAAACTGAATTTATTTACAGGATTTATATTAGACTGTTATCTTTGTTGCATTTTGTACGACGTTTCTGCTGTTGTACGCTCCGACATTCGTCATGTGCTAGGAATTTCGAATCGAACCTTTTATTGCAATCACTAGGGTATATGATCTCCATTATTTGCATAGAGCCTCTTCTGGTAGTCAAGAGTTATCTCCCATTAACCATGTAAGTTACTTGTTCACAGAAGGGGCCTTATGTAAACCTAGCATATATATTAATACCATAAGGGGGCCGTTAATAAAGAAAGACAAATGACAGCATTTTTTTCAACTGCATCAGTCGCAAACTAATCAGCACCCAAGTTAGGTTTAAAGCGCTAAGTCTAATACCAAACAACGGGGTCGTAGGGAAATGCTTTGGTTTGTGAATTTAGTGACCTTGTGGTTATTGGTTCAATCTCTTGATCGGGCAGTGTGTACTTGCACTCAGTGGAAATGGCGACTAATAACTATTCCTAGTCATGAGTGAAACGAAAATAGTCTACCCCGTAGATAATTCATAAAAAATTCCCATATGCCAGAAATTCAGACTAATTAAAATTTTATTTAGTCTCCGGGGATAGATTGTTCTCGTTCTACTACCCATATCTAGGGAAATGTTGCATCCTAGTAAATTAAAACGTTGGTTTCTGAAATTGGTGACATAGTAATAGTGAGTTCAGTCCCTGAGCTTGGCAGTGTGTTTCAACTCAGTTGAAACGGTGCAAGCAATAACTTAGATGAACTAAAGAAACTTGGATATTTACGTAATTATAAAGGGTTCAGTTGGAATTTCCTTGCACGTTATCAGGATCTATATAAATGGATGAAAGCCGGGGGTACTCATCTGCCGAAATAACAATTGTCTACATGAAAATATAGACCTTTTTCATGGAAGATTATTTTCATGCTTCTGTATGTAAGTTACATCTCACTTTATCTCTCTTTCCATCTCTCTATCTCTCTTTCTTTCTCTTTCTTTATCTCTCTTTCTTTCTCTTTCTTTATCTCTATCTCTCTTTCTTTCTCTTTCTTTATCTCTATCTCTCTTTCTTTCTTTCTTTCTCTTTCTTTCTTTCTTTCTCTTTCTTTCTTTCTTTCTTTCTCTTTCTTTCTCTCTCTTTCTTTCTTTCTCTTTCTTTCTCTCTCTTTCTCTCTTTCTTTCTCTCTCTTTCTTTCTCTCTCTTTCTTTCTCTCTCTTTATCTCTCTCTCTCTTTATCTCTCTCTCTTTGTCTCTCTTTCTTTCTTTCTCTTTCTTTCTCCCTTTCTTTCTCTTTCTTTATCTCTCTTTCTTTCTCTTTCTTTGTCTCTCTTTTATTTCTTTCTATCTCTCTTTATCTCTTTCTATCTCTCTCTTTCTATTTCTATCTCTATCTCTCTTTCTATCTATCTCTCTTTCTGTCTCTCTCTCTGCCTATCTCTGTCTCTTTCTATTTCTATCTCTCTTTCTATTTCTATCTCTCTTTCTATTTCTATCTCTATCTCTATATCTCTATCTCTATCTCTATATCTCTATCTCTATATCTCTATCTCTATATCTCTATCTCTATCTCTATCTCTCTCTCTATCTCTATATCTCTATCTCTATCTCTATCTCTATATCTCTATCTCTATCTCTATCTCTATATCTCTATCTCTCTTTCTATATCTCTATCTCTATCTCTCTTTCTATATCTCTATCTCTATCTCTCTTTCTATATCTCTCTCTGTCTCTCTTTCTATCTCTATCTCTATCTCTCTTTCTATATCTCTATCTCTATCTCTCTTTCTATATCTCTATCTCTATCTCTCTTTCTATATCTCTATCTCTCTTTCTATATCTCTATCTCTATCTCTCTTTCTATGTCTCTATCTCTCTGTCTCTATCTATCTATGTATGTATCTGTCTCTCTCTCTCTCTCCGTCTCTCTCTCTCTCTCTCTCTCTCTCTCTTTCTATATCTCTCTCTCTCTTTCTATATCTCTCTCTCTCTTTCTATATCTCTCTCTCTTTCTCTGTCTCTCTCTCTTTCTGTCTCTCTCTCTTTCTCTGTCTCTCTCTCTCTCTTTCTATCTCTCTCTCTCTTTCTCTCTCTCTCTCTCTGTCTCTCTCTCTCTCTCTCTCTTTCTATATCTCTCTCTCTCTCTCTCTATATATATATATATATATAATCTATATCTGTCTCTCTCTCTTTCTCTCTGTCTATATTTCTCTATCTGTCTCTCTCTCTCTCTCTCTCATCGTGCCGCCAGCTACAAATTCTATTGCACAGGATATTATTTCTATTAATAAAAAGAAAATCAACCTCGCAAATCAACGTCGCTCAATGTACTTTCATTGAGAGTGTGAAAGCCGACCTTCTGCACCAACCGCCACAAGGTCACTAAATGGCATTTTTCTTTTGAGAATAAAAAAAAAGTACAATGCCTTTTAAAATACGTTGTAATTGCGAAATAATTGTTTTCAATCACTCTGAATTTGAATACTAATTTATACTCGAGACAAAAGGATGCAAATTTAATGAAACTTTTTTTTACAAAATTGTCATTTTGCTAATAAATTAGAAGCGAACAGATGGAATTTTGATAAAATGATTTCAGACAAGCCAGAATTAATAAAATTACTTTCGATCCTTAATATTAATAAAAAATGCTTCTTCAATGTAGAAATAAAATACACATATCCACTCTCCCCTCTCGCTTGTAACCATCAACTATAATAAAATATAGGGTGCGATTAATAAATTGCCGTCTAAATTATGCAAAAATAAAAAATAACACTGACATCTCATTTTAACAGATATTTACCGGAATTATACAGAAATATCTCGAAATACTACAGAGTAAATTTATTCAATCAAATCATTCGCTTCAATCACGGTCTTTAGAAGACTTCGTAATCTCCTGCAACTCTTCTTGGCGGTTTCTTTATGTTGATGAATACCACCATTGTCTTCGATTCGTTTTTGGTGCTACACGGATTTCTGTTGGCTGATCGCTCAACTGCAGCTCTCACATAATAATTCTTTGGACGTTTACAGTCTGGGCAGTTAGGTAGCCAGATATAATGGGTGATGTGGTCGCAGAAATTGTCTGCCAGACATGACTGGGTATTCCTTCTTGTGTCATGGCGCAGTTATGTTGCCAAACATAGGCTTCCAGCAGCCACCCTCTTGACCCAGAGCATCACTACCTGCTCAGCGTACTTGAAGTAGCCCTCCATTTTGAGTCTGAGGGCCTGTAAGAAGATAAATATTTTCTACAAATAATTTCACGGCTTCTGCTCCGATGAACCTAGCCCTATATATGAATTTACTCGGGCCACAACATTATCAACTAGATCCCGCCCTTTTATTGTGAAACCAATAAAATGTAAACGCTTCTTTTCTCGCAATTCTCGCCTGTGGAATTCCCCTGTAGAATTCCCCTCCATTTACTTGCTTTCCCGACAGCTACAATCTCCAAGAATTTAAATGTAAAGTCAATTGTCATCTTCTATCTCACTAACCTGCATCCTCTCTCTCATGCTCCTTTCTCCGTCCACTCTACTCTCATCAGTATTCTCATCCTTCTCTTAGTCACTTCCTGACACCCCCTATAACCTGTCACCCTTTCTCATAACTTTCCCCTATGTAACCCCCTGCAAAACAGGGCCAGTAAAATACCTTGCTTGCGGCAATATGATTATAATAAAAAATAGAGGTACAACGTCGACATCACTAGTGATCAATCCAAAAACCATAATGTTGACAGGATATATTATCTAATTCCCTTCTGAAACTTCTACACTGACTGACACCAAAATGCTGTGAAATTTTTGTATTGAAGCTTCCGGTGCGAAGGCCAAGAAGTACAGAATGCCGTTATAGTTTGCAGTACAGTCGCCAAAAATCAAAAACCGAACCACGCGCAGGCGCGAGATTAAAAATATTTAATGGCGACAATTTATCCATCGTACCCTGTAACTTCTGTCAACACTAAAGCTGAATTAGTAAAATAAATCTTCATAGGATTCTACAGAGTTGTTGCTATATTACAGCGTTTAAGACGCGCATTGTTTATTGTTTAATCTGATTCTTAAAAACCGCCATCCTCTTTTACGAAGGTGGATCTCATTGAGGTTCTACGAATCGTCTTATCTTAACAATTCGAACAACTTGAGAATATATGGAATATTTGCCAAAACTCTAATACTGTGCCTTTTATATTTTGGTGACTCCTCACTAACTATAAATTAGAGTATATTTATTTTTTTCTTATTTTTTTAATCGGATTTCTAAACCTTTAATTTTTAGTATATGGTAGACTTTAGTAAAAAGCTTGCACTACCGCTCATAATTATAGCCGATGAAGTTTATACATATGGGCACCAGATATTGGACCGGCAAACGTATTTAAACTGTATCGGTTTCCGTCATAGAAAATTACAACTTAAAATGCAGAATAATGTTAAACTGTCAATAGGCGTTTTTGTCCGCCTGTGTTATCAAGGCGCAATTAACATTTTTAGCTTTCTTTTGAAGGATTAAACGCCACAATTTTCTTGACAGATTTACTTGTAAAATCGAGAAAGCATCTACATCTATTTTTTATTATTATTATTGTTAATTTCAACATGACTTTAATTTGAAATTATGAGCCTTTTATAGTTGCTTAACAGGGATTTTTGTTCTGTACGTTAGAATTAATTCTATCGAATATTGTTGTTGCTGTTTTAACACACAGCCTTATTGTACTTAAGATGAGTTCTTCAGATAACTCTTGGTGGTTGGTATGCTATAAAATCTAAACAGCCAAATTAAATATATACATTTTTATAAAATATTATATTAATTTAAAATGTGTTAAATACATAAATTTGTTAAATGTATAAGTCGGTAATATATATAAATTTGTTAAATATACAAACCTCTTGAAATTGTTCGATTTTTAATCATTCGATTCGGCGTTAAATGACCCAAGAAGGGTTGATACGCCACAAAAGAAAACAAACTGACTTAAGATGAGTTGCAAAGAAAGTAAAAAATGTATACATTGTCAAACACTAGGTGAAAGACCGGGCAAATATATATTTGGCACATGAAATAACAAAAATCAATAATATATATATATATATATATATATATGTTTTGTTATTTCAAGTGCAAAACATTTTGTCAAACAATCAACATTCATGGTTCAGTGGTACACAGACTTGACCCAAACAGTTGTGGGTTCAATATCTAGTTACAGCAGAGGCGAGTAAAAAAAAAAAAAAAAAACTTAGAGGTTTTAAAGGACGGCAGATATCGAGATATCTGGTAGACGCATGATTCGTGGAACTAGAACAATATCTCGGCGAATAAAATAAAAGATTCACTTTGAAATTCTAATACCTGAAAAAGATCGGAGCGTATAACGGCCGAAACGTTATGAACATGCTAACAAAAATGAAGACAACAGTCCGAACAATGTAAATAACTACAATACCTTATCTCAAAAATCTAGACAAATCATAATCTTCCTGGAGGGATATTAGAATATTCTCTCTGCTTCTGGCTAGAATCCCAATCAGCTTTTCCTACATTACAGACTTGATTTTACTACATTAAAAAAATGTTCCTTGTGTGTGTGTGTGTGTGTGTGTGTGTGTGTGTGTGTGTGTGTATATATATATATATATATATATATATATATATATAGTCATCCGCAGACAGATCCGCCCCGCTGCACCACAGCTTACCAGCACGGCCAGACCCCGACTGCTTTTTAACCCAGGATTCAAACTCGACCGAATTGGCGTTAGTCGGCGACTTCACCTCCGGGCCATGGGCGTTCGGTAGAAGAAGGCAGATCTTTTAGCCTGTATATTATCATTATACGCGCCCAATAGTCAGTGTTCTAATTCATTTTACTGAATGAGTGATGCGTACATGCCAGAGTAGCTACTGTTTTTCAAAGTTTACCATTCTTCCAGAGTGCTCAATCCGGGTGTGAGAGCGCATTATATATATATATATATATATATATATATATATATATATAATTGCTTCACCCCCCAAGGAAAGCGTTACCGCCACTGATGCGCAGGTGGGGTACATAAGTGCAAAAGTTTAGGCAAGAGGAGAGCGAAGTGGAAGACGGCTCAACTACAGCGGGTGTCAGAAAAAGGGCAAGACCAGTTGAATTTGTTGCATTCACTTAATCGTAAAGGCTTTCGAGAAAGGTATCAATCCGTCTCTTCCCTCCAGCTATAGGTTAAATAACAGGAAAAATTGGTTTTTATAGCTTTGGCTGGCAACCGGTCTGCCGCAGAAAGTAATGGCAACCTACTGTGAAAAAGTGTTCTACCTAGTCAGTCATGTCTTATTCAAGACATGATCACCCAAGCGTGTATCATGTATGACATTTAACCGACTGAATGTGTCACAACACTAAAAGAAATCGTTTTCTTTTGGCTTCTAATAGAAGTAAAAAGAAAACGATTTCTTTTTGTGCTGTTTTTTTTAAATCTGGGTACTATTTGCCTGATTAAATATCGTGTAGCTTGTTAGATTTTGGGCCACATATTTTTGCCATTTTCTTTTTATACGTTTATTTATTTCTTTTTGCAGGAAGCAGTGAAGGAAGAAGCGGACTATCGGCAGCCACCAGCCATTCATTTGTCAAGCTCTGTGCAAAGCTTGTGCGGTATCATAGAACCCGCAGTGACCAGTAGTTCTGGACAGATAGTATCGCCATTGATTTCTCCCACATCGTCTGTGTCTTTTTTGGTGGAGGCAGGTAACAAAACGTTCCGTGAATTCTTACTCTCCGCTCTTCCTATGCTGATACACCCGGTCATTATTTTACGGCTTCTTGCTCACAAACTTTTTGGTAATATGGTCAAGCGGAAAAACCTTCCGTCCGACTGCAAGCTAAAACCACCTAAAGTGCTTCCTATGGAAATATGTCCACCACGGGACAGCCTTTGGGAGGGCACCGCCAAAAGTAACGCAGCCGGAGGTATAGACGGTGGTGGAGTAGGTACCGGTATTGTTGGTGGAGGAGGAGGAGGAATTCCAGGAAGCGGGATTGGTGGTGGCAACAGCGGAGCAGGGGGAGGGATCGGTGGAGGAAGCGCTGGTGGAGGCGGCGGCGGAAGTGTTGAAAACAACGGAGGAGACGGTGGCAAGGAGTCTCTGCCGAAACGTCGTAAGATCAATTTGCACGTACAAATCACCAATTCACCGGAAGAGAACAACATCGCCAATAACTCACTCAAGGCTTGCGAACGTGACCTGTCGCGACCAAACACTCTACAAATTAAAAACGGGACGACGAAGTCAGCCTTGAGAGTGATTAGCGAGAGTCTAGTTACACCGTTGGATCTAAATATTACAGCGTCGCCCTGCAGCCTGGACAGTAACCAAGGCACTCCTGAGGGCGAATCGGCCCGCTCGACACGAAAACTGTTTCGCTGGTCAAGTAAAAAGCGCTTGTCCAAATCGAACGTCAATGTGTCTACTTTACACAGAGATAGTGTGTGCAGTCAAGTTAGCCAGATCAGCTCCAAGGCGTCTCCGGTTTCATCTTCACAAGATATTTTGGCTTTTCAGCGAGAGTTGATCAACCTACCTACTTTTGAACTGGACACGACTATGTACGACATATCACCGGTGTTTTCGAGATCTAGCTCCGTACCGGAGAACCTTTCAAGTCGCGTGACTAGTAGCTCGTCCGTCGAAGACACGTTGCATTCGATAACTATGGAAAATTTCGCTTCGGACAACACGCTTTGTAACAAGGGCCAAGTAGCACCTCAGACGCCGGACTCTCTGTGCAAATCCAATTCGGTAGTGACTATCCGGGCAACGAATATGGAAACTAATTTGATCAATAACACAGACGATGAATTCGGCAATGCATCACTTACGAACATTGTGGTTCGATTTGAACCGCCGTCGTCGCCGCTCGGATCGAACTCGAGCCAAAGTCCGCACACATTCATTGATTTCTTCTCGTCCACGACACCAGCGTCGAGCAAGGATGACTCTCTGATTATGCCCAGCCAGTCTCTAACGGACAGCAGTGTAGCTGTAGTGGAGAGATTTATCGGCCAAACTAGCAACAGCCCCGAGTCGGACGTGATGCCGGTATTCATGAACGCAAATGGAGTATCTCAAGTGACAAGTCCGCTAGCGAACATGCTTAGCGACATCCCGTATGACCACCGGGGGGTGTTGAAGGTTATGGATACATGGGTTAGTGTCTGTAAATCAGATTTGGAAAACAGTTCTCTTGTGATTCACGAGATGAGAGATTTTTTAAACAAACTTTCTGTGTTGGGACATGAGTATAAAGCCTGGTGCCATCAGATTAGCGCTCTGCTTCAACTTGAGGTAAGTGCTTTAAATCAAATATTTATCTATTTCTTCGTATTTGTTAATTCAAGATTTTATTCTCGAAGGCTGGAAAACAAATCCTAAAGGTAAGTATATCATCCCATCTGGTTTCAATTTTAATGTTCAATACAAGATAAAACAAATTCATGAAGGATTATGTGTGTAATTTTTCAACGTTTTGCTTCAAGTAAAGTTTAACTTATTACCTAAAGAAAGTCATAGTTGTGAGTAGAATGCTACTTTAACTAGGTACCTCCACTCAACTTTTCGTTACCTCAATTTAAATTGAATTTTTAAAAATAAAGTTTTCTTGAAGCTATAATTTTAACTTTAATTGAAAGCTAAGAGATTAAATTTACTAATTACAGTAAGCAAAATACTCTGGTGTATTTCAAACCGAAATTATATTGATCGTAATCAAAAGATTTTAGGTGTAAAAATTTTTTGTAAATTTTAATCTTTTCGCTATTTTTCATCGAGTGTAAACAATAGCCAACTCTCTGTTTTAAAAAATCTTACAAAAATAAAATATTTTTCGCTGACATATTATTTCATTTAAATTACCGAATTTAAACTTACCTGAAGTTCCCTTGAAACAAGAATTGCTTGCTTACTGCCTAAAAATTTTCAAAAGAACGTTTCTCAATTATGGTAGCCTTGTTATCACAGCCGTCAACTCCTTATCAGAGACGTTACTGATGATTTACAGTAGCTGGCCAGAAGTATGGAAGACGAATTTGATATAAAAAGGTTTATATACGATGTTTTTTTTTTCATTTAAGGGAGAAAAACCTTGCATCATTTGACTTTTTAATGATAAAGATCGCGTACGGCCACTCGTACAAACAAAATACGGGTAATCAACATGCAGAAAATTAAAATGCTTTAATTATTTAACAGAACCCTTGTTTAGCAGATTTTTTTTTAAAAATGAGCAGGTTTTGAAGGAAAAAAGACAGTTGATTAGCATTTACCAATGACTCCTGAATATAATCAAAATTATATGTTGAGACCTAGTTGCATTTTTCGACATTTCAGCAAATTAATTGGTGTTAGGGTAAACTATGTTAAAAAAAAAATATATATATATTTTTATCAATATTTTCTAAAAATAATTATTTCGAAACTGATTTCATTTAATTATAAATAAGTCCTGAAACTTTCATCAAAGTTCGACCATTATTTTATTTTTGCAAGAATTTCCAAATTAATGTGTCTTTCACAGCCAAAAAATGCCTTTGCGTCATATAATAGCGTCAATTTATACCTCGCACTGGCGAGAGAAAAAGATTTTCTACCACTAAATGAATCTGTTAAAACTTGGTAGAAACAAGTGAAAAAATTCGTAAAAATAAAGTATTTGATCTATAATCTTCATGATAGCATAAACATTTTGCCGAGAAAACGTCGTTTTTATTTAGTTTGAGGCCTTTTCCTTCAGACTATGCTGTTTTTTCAGCGATTCTTTTGGACATTCCTATTTAAACTCGTACGTCCTCTCGTAGCTCTTGCTCAGCTTTAAAACACTTCTCTCTTGGCGACTCGGATCGCTCAGTTGTAAATATTGATATCTCATTTTAATCATTTATTAGCCAGAAATCATTAAATCACTTCCCCTGACCAGCATGCTGACTGAGACTTCATAACGTTCACCAAGACACCCCTTTAACCCTTTTTTTTAACCTCCGCATCGAGAATTGCGCCACTGAGATTTCCTATTAGGTCAGAACCCGTGAAGATGCTCCCATTGCTTCTCAAAAATACAAGATGAAACCTCAATCTATAGATTTCTTTTATTCTTTCTTACTATTACATACTTCTAGTTTAGTTTAGTTTAGTAAGTTATTGTACCAGCATATCTACCCTTTTGTGTCCTTTAATGCTGAAGAATTTGTTTGGTTTTTGTTTACTGCTTGTTGATCTTTTGTGAGTATTGCTGTCGAGATATAAGAAGAGGTGTTGTGATTTTATGTGTGATGGTTGCATGCTATCTTCTTTTGCGACTATATTTTGTAATATAACTTTGTTGCTTTTAGAAAATTCTAAAAGGTCATTTGGGTCAACTTTGAAGATGCCTTTCAGATTGTTTTCTTGATAGTATCTTAATCGCATTTGTTCAAGATCTATGCAGCTTAGTATGTTTCACCGTGTAAAGCTCCTGACATGGAACGCAAATTGGTACCTTCTCACCTTTTATTTTAAACACTCAAAAATTATTTTTTAAACCCAACTTCATAAAGAAGTTCTACTGATTTAATTGCGATGATTTTGGTTGCAGGTTGGCTACAAATGTGGAAAAGAATTACACTATCTCTCTCTCTCTCTATATATATATATATATATATATATATATAACTACTTCATAATCTCCATCGTGGCTACGCGCTTTCGAACATGCCAGCCTCATCTGACCCTCTTGGGATTTTAGCAACCATGGAGCCAACCTGTGGCTTATACTGCAACTCTGCTGTGCTGACCTTTTGAAGTTGCGAATACTTGAAAAGAAAGAAAATATAGTTACTGCATATTTATTTCGGTATACTTCATATTTTTTCTTAGTCAGTTAAGTTCCATACGTGAAACACGCTTGGCGATCATGTCTGTCTCGAGACATGACTGACTGGGCAGAAGATTATCCCGCAGTAGGTTGCCATTGCTTTCTGCGGTAGACTGGTTGCCAGCCATGGCTATAGAACCCAATCTGTCCTGTTATTTAACCCATAACTGGAGGGAAGAGACGGATTAATACCTTTCCCAAGGGTATTTGCGCGTAAGTGAATGCAATGAATTCAACTGGAATTCGAACTTGGGTCCCCGATTTCTCGTTCCGAGTCGATATCCACTGTACCACAACGCACATTTTTCTTAGTATCTTTTTAAAAAATCTACCCTAAAATGATATCTTAAGAATGTTGTGGTCTGTGGTCATTATACGGTTGAAAGTGTCGGGTACCCTCTTACTACAGTTTATTTGAATATACATTACCAAAAAACTCGTAAGAAAGCGGAGCAAATGAATTCAGAATTTTTTTGTTTTCCACTACACCTTTGGAAAGGGTCCTACGCTGGTATGCATCCTCTGGGTACAAGCAATCGGCATTTACACTGTTGCAAAGATTGGTATTTAAGCTTCGTAAAAAGCACAATTTGGATAGTTGATATTACCAGACGAGGATGTCTCTTCTTTATTAAACTGTCCTTTCCATTATAAGCCATTTTTGTTTTATGCTGAAACAAAATTGTAACAATGTTTTTGGCATGGCAACTGAAAGGAATAAACTACATTAGTAAATTATTGATTGTTGCAGATCGAACGGAAAAAATTGTGTTGGTTCATATTATTAGTTTTTATAAATCGAAAAGAACCAACTGGAAAAATTTTTGTTCCAATATGAACAGAGGAAATATATTCATTCTGTTCCGATATGAGCAGAGAAAAAAAAGAGAAATCCACTCAAAGCTGAAATACGAACTAATTCATATTTCATCATGGGTGTGCAGGTTCGATTGTTTTGCACAAAATCTAACCGGCCGGGCCAGACGTGGTCTGTGCATCAGCCGGCCATTTTTGACAAACGAAAGCAGCGTAGCTAAGAGACCAAGTGATTTTTTTCGCCGACACAGCTGATGTAGAGAATTTTATTGACCCAGATGTGGTTTCGGATTGTCGAAAACGATTGTCACAAAATATAGGAGATATCTGACAAGCGCAAAGGTTAGATTGCTTGCTATGAGAAATGGTTAAATTAAAATTTCTCCGAGAAAAGAGTTGTAAACATAAAGGCTGGATTTGTTGATGTCAAAGAAATAGCGCTGCTTCATTGGTTAAACCAAAGAGGAAGGAGTAACTCCGCCTCAAAAGCTTGGGGTCGAGAATGATTTCACTGGCCGCAAAGGCCAGAAAGTAGATTTGCATGGACACCCCCGTGTCCGTCATGCCCTGCACCAGTAAAGCAGGGGCAAGCATTGTTAAACGTTTGACACAGACCTTGCCCTTACCATTATAAGCATTTTTGTTTTCTACCGAAACAAAATAAGTTTTAAGGAGGCTTATCTGCTTCTTTCGATCTCATTACTGTCCTTTTATGAGCCGGGTCCCTTCAGAACGTAGGTGATCATAGCCCTCTACATCTGCCTGTTCTTTGTAGCTATTAATATATCTTAATTCTCTTAAATTCGTCTCTGCCATCTATTTGCTTAAGCTCATCAAGTATATCACACACGGCTTTTTCTTTCCCTCTTTCCATCTTTTTTCCTGTGAGTATCAGATTTTCCAAGCTCTCTTTCCTCATCACGTGCCCCAGAGCCGTCTCCTCCTTATGTCAACTATGTCTCCTTTTTGTTTCCATTCTCTCTAAGACTTTGTCGTTGCTTACATGTTCAGCCCATGGTACTCTCAGCATCCTCCTGTAGAACCACATTTCTGTTGCTTCCAGTCTCTCTTTCATTTTTGAGGATATATTCCTGTATTCGATGTCATGTAGGAATACCTATTTCAGATAACAACTTAGGAGTCTCAAAATAAATCTAACCTCATAATCGGAAAACCTCTCTGTTTAAATGGATGTGCAGGTTGTATAATGGATAGCCACTCTGAATTACAAATTGGTAGAGGCGAGTGCGTTATACTTAGGAGAAAATACTCCTGGGAATTAAATGAATCGCTATCTTATCTCTGAGTTCTTCTGCTGATCTAAAAAATGATAAAATAATTTCACTTTCATGGTTTCCCATATAGATCAACGAAAACTAATTACAGAAAAAGTCCTTTTTTTTTTTTTCGTATTCAGTTTCATTAAATTACCAACCCTTGCACAAGGGATGTGCGTTGTGGTGATGTGGATATCAGCTCTGAACGACAAATCGGAGAGACGAGTTCGAATTCCAACTGATTTCCGTGCATTGGAAAAGGTATTAACCCTCTAGAGCCATTCGTATCATATTTGATACAGTATTTCCCTATAAGGAAACATTTGGTATTTCCCTATAAGGAAACATTTGGTATTCACTGCCTGAGCAGTCAGTACTGCTTTCATTTGAAATTTATAAAATATTTCTCTTAAAAAATTTTTCAGGAAAATATTTCTTTCAAGGCTTGTTTTCATACTGTATCAAATATGATACGAATGGCCCTAGAGGGTTAAACCATCTCTTCCTTCCAGTTATGAGTTAAATAATAGGAAAAATTGGGTTCTATACCCTTGGCTGACAACCTGTCTACCGCAGAAAGCAATGGCAACTTACTGCGGGATAATCTTCTGCCCAGTCAGTCATGTCTATTTTGAAACATAATCGCCTAAAGCGTGTATCACGTATGGCACTTATCTGACTGACTGACTGTGTCACAAACTGATTATTGTAGAAATAGCAAATGAATATCGGATGCCTCGCAAATTAACATACAAGATCCTGGTTTTTACTGTTCGAACGTCGAGCACGAGTGAAGAAATAAGAATTTTAAGTTTTTGTTGTTTTGCAAAAGGCAGAAAACCTATTACAAATAAGACAAGACATGAAAATAATATCAAAATAAAGTTAAAAACGAAAAAAACAATGATCCACTGAGCATAACTGGATCTACTCAATCCACATTTTTCGTGTTGACATATTTCGAAATCGTTTACGCCGTCTGATGACTTGTTTTCCACCTTAAGGTGTCTTTCCTACAAAGAAAAAGTTGCAAACCTACCATGACTCTAACAGTATCATTCAAATGAAATCCAATCTTTAGTTCTGACCTTAGTAGCTAAGGCTTGCTATGCTACTAACACGGAGTCAAATCCTATACATTTCATTTTGTAGGAGTAAGTTCAACTCAAGCAGCTGTTTTTTCCGAGAACTGCTCCCTTTTGCAACTCAGAGCTGAATGCTTCTATCAACCATAGATTTTTAATGTAAGTGCTATGGTACCTACACTTTTTGGAATATAATGAACTCTTCCTATTATTATAAATACCGGAAGAATATGCCTCTTGGGGGTGGAGTTGAGTTGAGTCAACCCGGTCTAATACTTGCCAGTCAAACTGATGTCTAACACTCTTGCATTTGTTTTCCGTTTAATAATATATGTTTTTTTTTTTTATCATTTCACCCCGAGCAAGGCGGAAACGCCACTGATGTGCAGGGGGTTACATAAATGTAAAAAGATTAATTAGAAAAGAGTGAGGAGTACAAACTAGTTAGAAAGGAACAATAGAAAGCTGAGAAAGCAGGTGCGATGACAGATACATAGGTGGAGAGAAAGGGAAGGTTATACAGGGGTGGGGAGAGAGCTAGAGTCTAGTGGTTAGTAGATGAGTATTGACTTTGCATTTAAATTTCTGGAGGTTGTAGCCGTCAGGAAAGCAAGAATACGGGAGCGAGTTCCACAGGTGGGAAGTGCGAGAGAGGAAGCTGCAGGAGTAGAATTGTCGTCTGCATTTGGTTAACCTGACTGTGAATGGGTGGGACCCAGTTGCCAGTCTGGTTGCACGAGTAAACACCTGTTGAGGAGGCACCAGTGACTTAAGCTCATCCGAGCATGTTTCACTAATTCCCGAGTTCGAGTTATCTTCCGGACCTATTCTGGGTTCACAGTAAGTTAAGTGTGTAGCTTAGTATATTCCTTGTGCTCATAATATTCACTTCATTCTACCTCCTTTTATTTTCAAACCACAATCTGTTTGCAGTAACTCACTACTTTGAGTGGCTCTTGAGTTTTGTAATGAATGAATCTTCCGTTCGATTATTGACACAAATATATATATATATATATATAATCAGATTAAATTGATAGGAACGATTGAATTAAATCAAACAGCCCTGCAGTAATATCATAGCCCTGGAGTTTTCGCAGAAGGTCATGTCAAATTCTGTCAAACGCTTTCGAGATAACTAAAACCACAGCTCTAGCTTCGCCATTATTATCCAGAGCCTGGTATACTTATTCAGTGATGACCGTTAGCACTTATAATAATGCACATATCTGTCAACCATCGCAGGCAATCTTTCCTGCCACCCATAAATATGGACCAAGCAAGTCTTTCTGAAAGCAATACACTGCGCCTCCTAGGCCTTACACTATCTTCCGACCTCAAGTGGAATCATTACATTGAACCAATAGCTAAATCTACTACTAGGAAGGTTGGGTCACTGTCAGGCCAGGAAGTCTTTCCTCCTGAATCCATCTTGCATATATACAAATCAACCATTTGACCGTGCATTGAATATTATTTTCATATCTGGTTAGGCGCTTCTGCTGTTTGTCTCAGTGTTTTCGACAGGATCCAGTGGAGAATCTGTAATGTGATCGGTCCCGACCTAGCAGCTTGACTCTAGCCACTTTCTCACCGGCGGGATGTGGATTCCCTCTCTCTTCTATAAATATTTTCATGGTTTCTGCCCAGACGAATTTGGGTCACTGGTGCCCCCTGCACAAGAATTTACTCGTCTAACCAGGCTAGCAACAATGTCTCACCCTTTTACAGTGAGATCAACCAAATGCAGACAACAATTCAATTCCATCAGCTTATTTTCTCGCGCTTCCCGCCTGTGGAACTCCCTTTCATATACTTGCTTTCCTGACGGCTACAACCACCAGTAATTTAAATGCAAAGTCAATTCCCATCTCTTGTCAACTTAACTCCAGGAGTTTCCACATCACCTTGTTCTTTTCATTTCTCTCTATCTTTGCAACTGTCTTCACTTTTGTGTTCACTTCCTACTCTTGCCGTTTCTCTTTCACTACCTGTAGCTTGTTCGTCTTTTGTCTTAATTCTCCTCCTGCTTAAAACTAACTCTTATGTAGCCTCCCTGAACATCAGTCGCGGTACCGTCTTACTTGGGGTGAAATGATAAAAAAAAATAATAGTAAAATGTCATCCTTTACATTAAAAATGCTTTTCTTTAACAGGTTCGATTATTTTGATTCTGCTTACACTGAGTGCTATATTATATTATGTTATCTATGGATATTAAATATTTTTTGGCTTGTTTTGATCGATGTGCGCGCGAACTACATTAGCTTTTGAAAAGTTACTATACGAGATTGTGTGGTGTGAGTGATAAAGTTTTTGTATTAAAGATGCAATCTCCTAATGGGCGTTAAAATTGATAAAGACTACTAGAGAATTTTCAAGGTTTTGAGTTAATGGTCATCATTAGATTAGAAGGAAATTACTGGAAAGTAATTGAAACTCACCTAAAGCGAGTGGAATGTGTAATGTTCCTCATGTCAGTGACATTTTCACCGATCCTCTCTACGGTATATGATTTCATTGTATTTCTTTTAATATGTTCCTCTCGAATTTATATTTAAATTTGGGGTCATCAGGAGAGATTATCCGCTCTGCTTAGAGCGTTGTGTTTCTCTTTAAGGTCCTGCTAGATTTTAAGCAAGCCTTTCTCGTCAAGATTTGCGAAACGTATTTGCCAATTTAGATTTCTTTTTTTGTTTCTCAAATCTTGCATTAACCTTTAACGTTTGTTCTTTTTGTGTGGTGGCTTATCATTTTCCTCTTTCACGCCGTAAAGTTCCTTATTTGATGATTTCACTACATTCAAACGTGATATTTGCTAATAATGTTATCTAGCATACACCACGCTTCCGAATCGGATGCTGGTAGAAATTTGATTCTTAGCAGTTTGGGTTGCGTCGCATCCTTTGATTCAACAGCTTGGATATCCTCAGCACTGTGGTATGCATCCTGGCATTGGTTTTCCGACGTCTTATCTGCGCTGACAGAGCACTGATCCTGAACCGTTTTCAGAGAAGCAAAACCTATTTTTGTACGGTGAATCTTCGCTCCCTTTTGGGAACTGAATTTCTGACCACAAACACATGGGAAGTCCGTACATTTTTCTACATTCACTTGTTTTCATTCCGGGTTCGTTACCGATTATTCCGCTTGGATTCCTCATCCTCTCTTCATTTCGGTGAATCCTGGGGTAATTTCTTTTTTATTTTCCTCTTTAGCAATTACTTAATGAACTGACCCGGTGAAATCACCTGGTCTTTCCCAGCGTCCTCTGTCTTTACAAGTATCTGCTAATCTGTTCCAAACCGCCATTTCGTCTGTTCCTGAAAGCCAACGGACGAGCCATGAGTTTAAAGAAGGAAATAACTGAAAAGTAATTGAAGCTCACCTGAAGCGAGCTGAATGTGTAATGTTTCTCATACCACGGAATATTTCTTTCCATATCCACATAGAACTATTTTCAGTTACTTCTATTAGTTGTACAAACTCCATTAGATTAGATGCGTTTAGCATTTTATCGTCAAAAACAAACCTAAGATGTTTATTGTAGACATTAAGTAATATGTACTTGTGAATTATATTTTTAATGTCTTTCTCAATGTTTTAGTTGGTGTATCTGGTTGCGATATAATAATCATTTCTTTTAATATCATAGTGGTTTTTGATAGCGTATTTTTAAAGTTTGAAGGCCTTTTTTTTCTTGGCTCGTCAAGGATATTACTGAGAAAATTATTATTGATGAATGATTTTGTCACTCGATTCTTTATATAATATTAATGCAAAGATAATAGGGTTATCGTTGATAATGTTACCGATCATCTCAGTTTTCTATGGAAGTCATGTAAAAATTAGATAAGCAGAGCCTAGAGGTGAACGCATAGCTGTACCGTCAGTTTGTGTAATTCTTAACATAATGATTATAAAAAGGTACGTTTACGTAGAATTATTAAATTAATGTTCGGTAATGGTAATTGAACAAGATATGTTCGTCAAGTTTACTGATATTTTTCTTTACAGTATTGATGAGGATTTTCTTACTTGTTGTTTGAAGTAGTGAGGTACAGTAACATATTGATTTTTTTTTCTCGCATTGCATGCTCTATTTCAGTTTTTGCTTTTGTTCAAACTTCTCGAGTGAATTTTAATAATTCCGTAGTGTCCTTCCATATGGTCTCCACTTGAATAATTCCGTAGTGTCCTTCCATATGGTCTCCACTTGAATAATTCCGTAGTGTCATTCCATATGGTCTCCACTTGAATAATTCCGTAGTGTCATTCCATATGGTCTCCACTTGAATAATTCCGTAGTGTCATTCCATATGGTCTCCACTTGAATAATTCCGTAGTGTCATTCCATATGGTCTCCACTGAAACCCAATTTTCATTCTCTCAAAGCTTTTTTAGCCATTGATCTGCTGATGTGAATTTAATGTTAGGATATTTTCAAATGGGCTTTGCACCCTGCTTGACATCTCTATAAAAGTACTAATGTGATGATGTTCTTTAAGAACATGACTAATTTTGGTTTAATGCTTTGCAGCAACTTGCGGTGTTGGGCAAAACTTTCCCTAGCGCAGCCTCTTCTATGTCCAAATGGTCTTTCTCTGTTATTCTAAGTTTTTGATAACTGATCCATACACCAATGGCTATGTAGTGTTTAGTATTTATGTAGTGTTTAGTATTTATGTAGTGTTTAGTATTTATGTAGTGTTTAGTATTTATGTAGTGTTTAGTATTTATGTAGTGTTTAGTATTTATGTAGTGTTTAGTATTTATTAATTCATCATCCTGAACGATTGTGATGGATTCGGCGGATGTGCTGTCACTGCTTTCGTTCCAATTTCAAACCACAGTCACTGTTTTGAAAAGAATTGTCTTTAGTCCTATAATTCATCCTATAATACTTAATAGAGGATGATTTTATTTTCATTCCAAGATAATTCTTACCCAAACTATGCATATCTATAACCTCATCATCAATACATTTGCCTCGGTAGAAAACAAGATTTTTTTTTTCATTAGTAGATTTTTGGGGATATGGCATGCAATGCTTAAATCAGTGCCCATCGCTTCACATCTGTACGAGTATATGCGCAGGTCATGGCTTACCAAAAGATCAAATAGTGTGAGATCTTCGTTTCCTCTTTGTCGTAAACCTGATGTACATATTGTGATCCTTACCAGACATGTCGAATTTTAGTAACTGATTATGTTCCTCTGTTAGATCGTGGTATTCAGTGTACATGATTTTGAATGGATGCTAAAAAGTGTCTATCAATGTGGCTATATTCTACTGTGAGGTTGACATTGCAGTTATACTATTTTCTGTTGAAGCATGCAATCTCATGGAGTTGTTTGATGACATATATGCCGTCACTACACGTCTTACCAAAACGAAAACCGGATTTCGTTCTGAGGTCTTGACATTCATAAAACGACGAGAGTCTAATGAATCCAATGGATCCAACTGATAGAATTTTGTCTTTGCGCAGTTACTGGCATTGTTTCCATAATGCTTTAATGCGTGATAAGCGCCAAGTTGGAGATGAATTTCGGGTTCCATACTTCCTTCATGAAATTAAGAAACTTAAAGACTTCGGGAAGAAGGTATGCCAGTTTTAAAAGTTCAATCTCCATGCCCAGTGAGGCTTTATGATTACTTAGATTTATTTTAAAATATTTAACTTCCTCATCTGTAGGTTCGTTATTATTTCTTTATACAACTTTCTAACTGTGTATATACGTATGTTATATTTCCAGGAAAGTCTTTGTGATGTGGTCAGTGTTTAAATGTGACTGATTGTCTTGGATTCGGTTGTATGGTGCTATGATATTTTTCTATTCTCCAAATTTCAATATATTCTGTATGCCGTTTCATTTCTTTAATTTAGCGGTGGTAGTAAACATTATTAGATCTATAGAGGCTTTAACGGCAGTTTTTTTTTTTTAATCATTTCACCCCGAGCAAGGCAGAAACGCCACTGATGTGCAGGGGATTACATAAATGTAGAAAGATTAATTAGAAAAGAGTGAGGAGTGCAAGCTAGTTAGAAAGGAACAATAGAAAGCTGAGAAAGCAGGTGCAATGACAGATACATGGGCGGAGAGAACGTGAAGATTATACAGGGGTGGGGAGAGAGCTAGAGTCCAGTGGTTTGCTTTTAAATTTCTGGAGGTCGTAGCCGTCAGGAAAGCAAGAATACGGGAGTGAGTTCAACAGGCGGGAAGTGCGAGAGAGGAAGTTGCAGGAGTAGAATTGTCGTCTGCGTTTGGCTAACCTGACTGTGAATGGGTGGGACCCAGTTGCCAGTCTGGTTGCACGGGTAAACACCTGTTGAGGAGGCATCAGTGACTTAAGCTCATCCGAGCAGAAGCCATGAAAGTATTTATAGAAGAGACAGAGGGAGGCCACATTTCGACGATGGGAAAGTGGCTGCAGACGAGTCGCCAGATCAGTACCTATCACATTACAGACTCTCCTTTGGAGCTTGTCAAGAACACTGAGGAGAACGGCAGAGGCACCTGACCATAAATGGCAGCAGTACTCCATGCACGGACGGATGGTTGACTTGTAATGGATAGAAAGACTCAATCGTGGTAAGATTATTAAGATTGAGTGCATTATTGATATAGATTGTAATATTAGCAACGTATTTATTTAATAGGTGTAGTAGGATCAGTCAGTTAAGTGTCATATGTGATTCACGCTTTGGGCTATCATGTCTCGAAAGATGAAACATTATTGACTGAGCAGAAGATTATCCCGCAGTAAGTTACCATTGCTTTCTGCGGTAGACTGGTTGCTCGGCAAGGCTATAGAGCCAAATCTGTCCTGTTGGAAGAGACAAATTAATACCCTTCCCAAGGCTATTTGTGCGTAAGTGAATATCAACTGCAGCACAATGCACATCCCAAAAATGGTAGGATCACTTGGTTTAAAGTATTAGATTTGTACGATCTAGAAGTAGGAACTTGTGAAATTACGGGACATCGGTGAGAGCAACATTACTTAGTTTTTAAATCTTTTTATAACCGAGATAATCTAAATCTATACTTATTTATTAATGGAACTTTGTGTGTGTCTGTTACCTATAGACTCCGAAACGGTTGAACCGATTTTCTTGAAAATTTACACAGTTGTACTATAAGCGTCTGCGAGTGTTCTTAGCTAGGTTTTGTGTCGAGGTTCTCCCCCCCGATAAATACCGAAAATCGATTATCGAAAAAATCGGGTTATAGAAGGAGTGGTCCGATTTTAATCAAATTTGATACACTCATAGACAAAGACATAAGAAACGATATTCAGAAGTTTCAAGGTTGCAGTTCTTACAATAGTGCAGAAAATCGATAATATACATATATAAAAGGCAAGATGTTTGTGTGAGTGTCTGTTTATCTGCCTGTATGTCTGTATTTTTTTCAGCCCTTTTATTTTAGTTTTTGCTTCGGGTTTGGCTTTAAGTAGGTATAATTGTAGTTCTTAGTCTCAGCCATGATACTATTTACTCAAAGGACTTATTTAGCTTTCAAAATTTAGTTTACGACGAAAAAAACTTATTTGATATCAATACCAGGAAATCAAAATTTGATTTACATCCATTAATTTTTCTTTTAGTCTACGGTTTTGCTTTAACTGGAAACAACTATTGATTTTTAGTCTTTCGTGCCAACGTCCAAAGAGTCTGAGCTCTAGGACCATGGATTAGTTTTAAAGCTTTCATTACACCCGAGCAACGCCGGGTTATACTGCTAGTTGTTTATAAGTTCATTTATGTGTCTTGATGAAGTCAGTGAGACCTTTAGTAAATTTTAAACAGTATCTTTACTGTCGAGAACAGTTAATTCTTGCGTTGTAAACGGTTTTGTATAAAATTTTAAAAAAAGATTGATTACCTCTACAATGTTTTCATTGTTTATAAAGTTTAGTGTAGACTTACTTTGATTCTGTGGTTAAGCATTAAATATATATAGTTATGTATAATTTTATACCTTACTTTTTAAAAAATAAGCTTCATAATCCAACCCTATACAGTAAAACATGTTCTACTCGACTGCAGTGACTTTACATATATCCGGCAATCCCTCTATAATGTTAACAACCTGAAAGATCTTTTCGAAAAAATAAACTAACACTATTTTAACCTTCCCCAAAAATATCAAACTATACAACAAAATATAGTCTAAGTAAAGATCCGAAGATCAAAAATAGATCGTACCCTCACCAGGTGAAAAATTTAAAAAGTAATACAACTTGAAAGCAATGGAAGAGTTTAAAAAGCAAGACATCTTCTAAAATTCTGTAAAAATAATATAACCTTACCCAAAATCATTTATGACCTTAAAATGATCCCATAAGGATTGATAGGTCATTAAACCTCAAAACAAACAAACACAAACTTCATAATCCAGTATGATTTGGAATGCATTTGTCTTGTTTTCAATTTCTGCTGCTGTCAAACGTGAAGCCAAAATGGCGCTTCGGCCACATGTTAAACTCTAACAAAAATAAAATAAAACTATGACGTTTAGACGGTTTAATCAGTATTTTCATTTAGATGCGCAAATTTAAAAAAATTAAAAGAACAATTAGACAGAGGTTGAATTAAAACCTTTTTTTTTTCAAGTTCTTGTTGGATAAATAAACAAAATATTTTTTTGTTTCGTTTCTCTCCAATTTTAATCTCGGCTTGCGGCTGTCTAACTTTGTCATTCAGTATTTCTTATAATTCATCCGGTGATTGTTATCAGCAGACCCTGATTCAAATACATTCCGTTTCTTTCTGTCCTTTGATAATGAATAATTTAAGCCAAAGTGTATTTCTGATTCACTCCTTTTTTACGTTTGTATTTTAATGTATCATTATTAACAGTATTTTTATCAAATATCTTAAAACTTTTCTATAATTCTTAACACTCTCCGCTAGTGGTGACTGCCATGTCTTTTTTTGATTCAAATGCATTTTCATTGTTAAAGACAAAGTGGTCCATTGTTTATAGTTTTTTTATTAAGTAACTGTAGTAGTAATGCAACAAATAGACTAACCTTGAAGAGACAGAAGGTATGCTCTCTCTGCTACCGGCACGTTAAAGAAAAGGACGCAAGTGTAACTGGTTTTATGGAGGAGAGTGTGGTCGTCCCGCGTGAGATGACGATATTCGATGCGTATAAGAGGGACCAAAGTCGAGGTGGGCGATAGGTACGTTTTTGTTTTGTTTTTTTTTTCCCTCGTTTCGACACAGCAATTGTACATTTGCATCCAGGCAGCGATTACCCACTGTAACGTTAGTGAACAGTAACCTCCTAAAATATACGTACATAATTAATTTTAGTTTAAGGTATAGCCGTAAATATTATAGAAAATAGTGTTTCGTTCAGTGTCGTCACTAGATTCAGTATCTCCGATTTCAACGCAACTTGATGGATTGTTTATTCTGACAACAAAAAAAAAAGGGGGGGGGGACACATGCCCGATCAGACTTCCTTTACGTGCCGCCTTAGACTATCTATAGGAGCTTAGCAAGGAAAGCTTGTACATGTTTCAATATTTTTGTGGTCCTCTTACCACTTCCCGCCGTATTGATCTTATATCACAAACTTAGACAAAGGCAATCTATTGTCTTCGGAAAAAATCACGATCACAAGACATTCTGACCAATCACTAACCATAGTGGCCCAGCTTCCGCATTCTATACCAATCTTTTCTATTATCGTTAATAATGCGAGATGGAAATAAAATCCTTATCAATTATATGTAAATACCGGATGCAATAAGTAAATATTTATTTAATTTATCATTTTCAATTTCGCTCATGTGCAATTATATGATCTTTTTTGCCAACCGCACAGTATATTAGGGTCAGTTGCGCACTGTAAGAAAAAGAGCATTATGACGCATTTAACTCCGCCAAAATTTGAAAACGGCTTGCTCTACTACTTGGCATTCGGAAACTGTAATATGAACATTTGAGTGTGTTTGGGTGCCAATCAGAGGAGAGTGCAGACGAATCGGAAAGAGTTGGTTGAGTCTAATGATCATTACGAAAGTGTTCGGGGTGATAACGATGTTCTGCCTCGATTCATCTTCTCACAGTGTCTCAGACTCGACAAGTAGGCCTACACCCGCAGGATTTGTCTAACTGCAAATACTTTCGGAGCCCAGTGATTAAGACACGTCAGATAAATTGACAGCTTCCTCTAGGCTTACGGGTCGCAGGTTTTAATCCTACCGGAGGGCGTATATTTTTCTTAAAAGATTACTCGAATATTCAGGCAAATGTATATATATATATATTTATATTTATATATATTGTTTGTTTTTGTTTTTTGGGGGTTTTTTTGTAAAAAATATTCAGTATATCCTCAAATACCCATTGAAGATATGTCGGACTTAATTCCATTTCGTTGTAGCTGCTACAGTCTATTTTCCAAACCTAGCTTTAAAATTTAAGACAAATTGACAAGTTGATAAAAACTAAATTTTGAAATTTATTTATATATGCGTATGTGTATTAATCTGTATTTGTTTCTGTTTGCCAGTGTATTTGTGTGTATATATACTCGTCTATTTTTCCATGTGTGGATGCTTGTAGGTTTAAACGTAGTTAAACGCTTTATATACAACAAATAACGGAAAATATTTTTGGGTAATCTTCAGTTTTGAAAACTTGCTCTTGATATCACAGTCATTATAGACCCCCTTCAGTCAAGTAAGTGACAAACGTGATACACGCTTGGGCGATCATGCATCGGAAAGACATGATTGAATGGGTAAAAGATTTTTCCGCAATAGGTTGCCATTATTTTCTGCGGTAGACTCGTTGCCAAGGCTACAGAACCCAATTCCTCCTGTTATTTAATCCATACCTGATATTTGCGCGTAAACGAATGCAACGAATTCAACTGGAATTTGAACTCTGCTCTCCGATTTCTCGTTCCTAGCCGATATCCACTACACCCCACTTCTTTACTATAAAATTTCTGTATAATGTTTCAATTGAAGTGAGTTAATGCTTCACTGATTACGCTATATTCGTAGTTAGACTTAATGATCACCAAGACAGCGGCTTCAAAGTTAAGTCAGCAGAATATAGCTAAGCTGTCTATGAAAGCAAGTCATTGCTATTCGTGGTACCCATAAAAACAGAGTTGAGTATATTTTGATGGCTGTTGTATTTTTGGGACAGGATCAGCCCCAAAATACGTTGTGCTGTTGTCACTGTATGTGCAATTGAAACATAAATTACTATCCTTAGAATCCAACTTGACGTTAAGAAAACAATCCACGGCGTTGGTTAGCAAGGAGTGATTTACTAAGCATAGCTTAGATGTGGCACACGGCCGAAAGTATGAGGACCTAGTAAGTATCAAAGCCACTCTTCAGCTGTAATTGTGTTAACGAGACAAGCCTCCTAATCATTACACCATGCCGAGGTGCCCAGATGGTTGGCCAGAGGTGAGAAAGGAATCCTTATCCTGTGTTAACTCATTGATGTGGCGTGGTTGAAGTGTTCTCTTGTTGATGAAGGAAAATAGATTTTGATAGTCCCCGCGCCGACACACCAAATCTTCCACCTGCCGAGATTGCTCGTCTTATATTAGTTCTAGCTGTCCGAAATGTGTATAACTCGTTCGTAACTTATAAATTACACCCACCAAAGACGCTCATGTTTTTATTGTTGACTTCCGGCACTCTGCGCGCGAAACGCGTTTGTGCACGTTTCGGATTCTAAGGTAGGCCATTTTTAATCAGTTCATTTTTTTTCCTTGTTCGGCCACCATTTCATCTAGCCAGGGACGGTTGCTACATTTGCGTAAGCGTCCGCTATCCCGCTTGCATATCACGCATACTACTCGTTGCCTCTTTGAACGGGGTAGTGTAGTCGGTTCTGCAGAACCCGCAGACTGCTGCCTTTCAGTTCCGCTACATGTTCAAATGTGTAAGGAAACTATAATTAAGTGACAGTAAATATATACCTTGTGGTCTTAGCTGTTTTTTCATCCCCATCCCATCATTTCATCTTTTATTAAATGTTTTAAATTATATATTGTATATAAATGCATTTTTATTGTCGCGGGTTTTTCCCCTCTTTTGTTTTTTTTAGGTGTCCCTTGTAAATTTGTGGTATTGTGGCGTATGAAGGATTGGGAGCTGAAAGATGGGTTCTTGTGGTGAATGTGTAAATTGTAATGTGTGATTGGGTCGTGATAGTGTTTAGCTAGGTATAGGATAGTTAAGCGAGTACTAACCTTACCTCTCCCTTTTTTTTCGGCCTTGTGTCATAATTGTAATTTTTAATACAATAAATACTGTGGCCTTAGCTGTTTGTTTTTTTTTTCTGAGTGAGGAAAGCGGTAGTCATAGGCAGATACTAGTCAATGCTACAATAGTATCACTGAGGTAATCAGTGTAAGAGTAAACTGGTAGAAGATGAGATATGTCGTCATAACGATAAAAATGACTTCGATTTTACTAGTACTTTATCTTTCTGGGTCATCGTGTTTGATTTGGCTTTTGTACATTCGTGTTTTTTGGGGTTTGTTTTTAGTCTGTCTGCCTGGCTATTCGTCTGTCTGTGTATTCTTCTAAAGACACCTTGTATAGAATAGTAACGTTTTATTAACCTGTTAAACTAACACAGCGCCAAATTTGGCAAGCTTTATTTAGATATGCATCGCTCTCTGCTCCTTTTGTCCATAGAGAAAATGGACCCATATTTGATTCCATACATTTGTTCATACCGGAGTTGGAACTCTATTTTCCGTATCCTTCCTCTACAGTATTAAGGTCACTGCCATCTTCGTTGCGATCAACATTGGAAGTCTTGTCTCTTACATTTAAAACATTGACCGTTATATATTCAGTGTTCATTTTTATACGGATGCCAAATGTTTTCACTTTTTTTTTTTTTTTTTTTACTTATTGTCTGATTGGTGAGTGAAGGCATTGTAGAGTAATAAATAGAGGCTCGGATTTCAGTCGATTTCATTGTATTCCCTTGTTTGCTAATAGGTATAAATCATCCCCCCTTCCATTTTCCATTTTTTAGCCTTTGCGGACCTGAAGCAGACTACAACCACGTTTGATTTCCTTGTCTTTCATTTTTTTTTTTTTGTTTACTTTTTTCAGCGCAGTCCTATCGATTACTCTCTTAGCTTTAAGATTGACAAAAAAAATTAAACTTTTTCTGGTGGCGGGGGGTCAGTTTCACATACAACGTTATAGTAAATCGTGCCTCCATTTTGAAACCAGTCTCCGGTAAGACATTACCGCCACCTGTAAATGTGTTCATTATCAAATTTTTGGGACTTTTTTCAGTGCAATATTATCTTTTATATCTTAAACTTTACGAATGACAACAAAAATTTGCAAAAATTTTAGTATTTAAACGGTTTTGGGTTGGGGGACCAGTTTCTCATACAACCTTATTATAGATTGAAAAAGGAGGATCAATTTACTATAACGTTGAATGAGAAACTGACCCCACCAAATTTTTTTGTTTTTTGATAATCGCAAAGTTTAAGTAACACTCGATAGAACTGCGCTCAAAAAAGTAAAAAAATATATGAAAAACAACGAAATTAACAAAGACAAAGCGACCCCAATACGAGTGGTTTGAAAATAGAGGATCGATTTATTTTAACGTTGTATGAGAAAATGACCACCCGCCAAATTTGTTTAAATATTGTAATTTTTCAATTGTTTTTTTTTTTTTTTTTGATAATAGGAAAGTTTAAGTAAAAAATTGATAGGACTTCGCTGAAAAAAGTGTAAAAAAAAAAAAAGTAAAAAACATGAAAAAGAACGAAATTAAACGTGGTGGTAGTCTGCTTCAGGTTCGCCAAACTTTGAATTCAAAATAAACTTGGAGTGTTTTGTTAGCAGTACAAATTTGATTGCCAACTAGTCTACCGCAAAAATAACTGACTATCTATATCGGGAAAACATCCAAGCGCTCTTTAACATTCCTTGAAACATTATGGAAGAATAGGCTCAAAATATTTATGCTAATGCGTAGTCTGCAACAAGAGAAAGTAATTGACTGATGATGATTTGTGATCTTCTCTGTGTACTGTCGTCGATTTTTATTATTCGAACCTTGATTGTCCAAGTTAAACCCATAAAACATGTTAGGGGAAGCGGATCTGTAGTTTGAGAATCTCATGTTCTAAGTAGGTAGTAATTTAGTTAGCATGTTGGTTAAGTATGACTTTGCCCAAGGAATAGTAGTATGGTAGCAATTTGTATACAAGTAGCACGACCAACGAGAGAATATCAATCGAAACCAGGTCAGTCAATCACCAAGACCCCCGGCTAGGGTTCTAAATGATCAATTAAGACAGAATAAGACCAGTTTAAGACCGGTTTTGAACCTATCCACCGGTAGATAGGTAATGTTTTGACCATGACCTGGGCGTACGCGCTCATGTTCCCCACATTAAAAAAAGACTTTGTGTCACAACTCTCTTCAGTGGGAGAGAAGAGTAAATATTGCCAAATCAGTCAATCTACAAATGATTGAATAAACCAGTCCCCCACCCAAAAGTAATAATAATAATGAAAAACATGTTTTCTCACAAGAATATTTTTTCTATTTTCCAATTTTCTTGGTGTTAATTCTTTTACTTCTGTTTTATTGATCATTTGGCACTTACCGTACTTGACGGTTTATAAGGCGCACTTTTCTCTTAATAAAAATATCTTAAAATTCCTCTGCGTCTTATACACCAGGTGTAGGTTCAAAATTCGTGATAGTCGGCCGAAATTAGTGAACTGGCAACTCCTATTAGCTTAGACTTTACAGTAACTTTCATATACATATTGTTGTTTAAAAGACTATTATACAGATTAAATTGTTATCATTGATAATATTTATTATATTAATCTCATCACATTTAATATTAGTTTATAAATTGTGTGGTTTTGACGGAAGATGACGCATTTTTAACGACGACAAAATTAGGGTTGAAAATGAGTATCAGTTTTGATAACGACTATGAATTTTGTGGATTTGAAGATGAATGAAATTTTAATGGTAATTGTACTGTTTTACTCAATTGTAATAATTGCTTGATTTTTATTTTTTCTTAAATTTAGATATAACGAAGATTTTATAAGCTCGTGTTCTTTTTATTTTTCGTTTAATTTTATTTACCAAAATTATCCCACACATATATATATAGCCGAGTCTGTACCATTTACTAATAATTCTACTAATCACTAATTTTTTCTTATTTTGCCCGGCTGAAACTGAGGTGCGTCTTATGCACCGTCAAATACAGTACATAAAAACAATTTTCCTTTTAATTTATTAGGATTTGGAATAAGGCTGAAATTTGTGCTGAAATTTTAGCTTTGTCATTGTTTTCGGATTTGTTGATTCTTAGTTTGTTTCTTTTGGTCATTTTCAATTTTTGCATTTGTCCATGGGTCTTTACTCATATTTTTGTCGCTTATCTCTCAATCCCTATCCACAATTTTGTAGTCGGGCCTATCACACTTGCTGCTTATATTTGCTCCCGTAAATCTCAGTCTCGCTCCTCTTTTTTGTCCCTCGTGTCTCTCGCTCTCACTTTTTTTTGCTTTTATGTCAGTATCTCTCGCTCTCTCCCCACTTCGTTTTTCCGTTGCTCCCTCATCGCTTTCTCCCCCGCCTTGTTTTTCCGTTGCTTTCTCATCGCTTTCTCCCCCCTTGTTTTTCTGTTGCTCCCTCATCGCTTTCTCCCCCCTTCGTTATTTCTGTTGCTCCCTCATCGCTTTCTCCCCCCTTCGTTATTTCCGTTGCTCCCTCATCGCTTTCTCCCCCCTTGTTTTTCCGTTGCTCCCTCATCGCTCTCTCCCCCCGTTTTCCGTTGCCCCCGTATCGCTTCTTTATCCTTAAATCTCGCTTCCTTTTTTCATAATCACTTTTTCTCTCTTTTGTTTTTTTTTTTTGTTCCTGTTTCTCTTAGTCTCTTCACACCTCTTTCATGTCTTTCTTCTCTCCTTCTTGTTCTTTCTCTCGCATGTTTTCACTATCCTTTTATGTTTGTATTATCATATCTTGTTGGATTTCTTGCACAAAATTGTCAAAAAATTGAATTCATGGCAAATAATGTACCATTTAAGTAATTTGCAATTAATATTTACTTAAAATACAGTTATTTTCCAGTCCTGGAATCTTTTTCTTTTTCCCATCTTTGATCGTCGAGTAGGCTTGCCAAACTCGAGGCATGCGCAATGCACTTTTATTGACCGCGGGCATATTTATGCTTTTTTTTTGTTTGTTGGTTCTCCAAAGAATTCAAGGACAAATATATTGACCGGAAAATGCGTAGATATTCATGCATTTCTTGCATGACACCAAGAGTAAGGTTTTTCTTAAGTGAATAAACGTCGAATTTAAATTTTAATATTTTTCAACTAAAATTTTGCATTGACCAATATTTTCGTCCACCTTGTTGCCGTCTGTTTCTTTCCTATATATAGGTCCTTCTCTTTAAAAAAAAATATATATATATATTTAAGATTAGTTACTGACGAGTTGTCAAATGAGAAAATGGTATATTAATATTGTCTTTGAAACTTTTGTGAAAAATCAAAATAATTTTTCATATTAAGCTTTTAGTCTATTGGCAACTAATAGTAATTTTGGGAATATGCTTTATCTTCCTCTATAAGAGTGGTCATTCGGACTTAAATATGTACTTAATACTTACATTCTTTCACATTTGTTTTTTCCTTTTTTATTTATTTATTTTTTTTAGCAACCCGCTAGAACAAAAAATTAAGCCTACGAATGGCAGATAAACTCTTAAGGAGTCAACGACGAACAAACACCGTGGAGAAGGCAGTGGGAAACCTCTCCACTATTCCTCCCACTTATATTCATAGACTTGCATAAAAGTATTATCAACCCTAACAACATAAACGTCGTACAAATGGCAACAAAGATGAAGACAATAGTCTGAATAATGTAAATACCATGTTTTTTTTTATTTCTAATGCGTTACTAAACATGTTTCATAAATGAAAGAAGTTGTCCTTCAATTACGAAGATGACTATTTCCACTATCTAAGAGGTTAAATACATTTGAACACTCCCTATA
This sequence comes from Ascarosepion bandense, assembly GCA_037127315.1. NCBI lineage: Eukaryota > Metazoa > Mollusca > Cephalopoda > Sepiida > Sepiidae > Ascarosepion > Ascarosepion bandense. The sequence continues at coordinate 3,619,328 of JBBBDQ010000505.1, read as the reverse complement.
CTTAGACTTCACACCCTGTTAACAACTAGACACGTCTTTGTGTATGTACTGTGTCTATTCAAGACGTTGACGATCATGGGTCTCCGAACTTTTCTGTCCTTTATAGCTCTGAATAAAGTTACATTTGTGTCTATCGCCTAAATTCTGTTTTGCCGCCGCTAGGTATGTAATGCGTTTTTATTCCTGTCTCTCTTGACTTCAGTATATCCTGTTTTCAAATTTTTCAAACCGTCTTTGCTGATTGTGTGCCTTAGAAATCTCAACTCTCTGGCCGTTGTAAAGCATAAGTGTGATTTTCGTTTCCGTCAGTCAGTTAAGTGCCATACGTGATACACGCTTGGGCGATCATGTCTTCTTGAAAGACATGACTGACTAGTAGCTTCTCATTACTTTCAGCGGTATACTCTTTTCCAAGGCTATAGAACCCAATCTGTCCATAACTGGAAGGAAAAGCGTCGGATTAATCCCTTTCTTAAAGGTATTTTCGCGTAAGTGAATGCAACGAATTCAATTGGAATTCCAACTCCGCTCTCCAATTTTTCTTTCCAAGCTGATATTTACTGCATCACAACGCAAATCGGTTTGTTTCCTTCAATTAAGTGACATACGTGATACACGCTTGGGCTATCATGTCTCTTTCGAGACATGACTGACTGGGCAGAAGATTATCCCGCAGTAGGTTGCTATTACTTGCTGCGGTAGACTGTTGCCAGCCAAGGCTATAGAACCCAATCTGTCCTGTTATTTAATTCATAACTGGAGAGATTAATATCTTTCCCAAGGGTGTTTGCGTGTAAGCGAATGCAATGAATTCGACTGGAACTCGGTTCCCCGGTGTCTCGATCCGAGCTGATATCTACTGTACCACAACGCACATCCGGTGTTTGTTTCCGTATTCCTCGTTGGCGCCAAAGGTAAGCGTTCAAGCTTACTTAAAAAGTGAGTATTTTACGAATGTCTATTTTTAAGTCAGTGAGATTTTGATGTAGGAAAACCGGAGAGAACCCATTTTTCCTTTCTGTCATTTCAACTGAATTTATCTTACGCTAAGCTTGCTTACTGTGTACGCATTTCTGGTAGGTGTCGTCAGAGATTGGAAACATTTAGTCAATATCAGTTGTAAAGAAATTGACTGCACATGAATTGCATACTTTGAGGTGATTGGTCTATGCGGTGGGGTCGATGGATTTGTTTTGTTTTTTTTTTCAACGTGAGTGAGTGTTTATGGGGTGCCTAAATCTGTATTTGTGTTTATCTATATATCTCTTTTTTTTAAATCATATCACCCCGAGCAAGGCGGTAACGCCACTCATGCGCAGGGGGCTACGTAAGAGTGAAAAGATTGGAAAAGAGAAAGCCAGAAACCACATCCTAAACAGGGAACAAGAGATGAGCATCTTCACCTGTTCAATAGACGTCGGTGGAGTGTGAACCGGGAGATAGTTTAGTCTACCTACTCCAATTCTGTGTGTTATATGTTGTTTGTGTTTTCTAACGCCCATTTGCTCGCCTTTGCTGTGAGCGACTTGAATGTGACGATTTATTCTTCTTCATTTATGTGCAATGTCCTTTTAGGACGTAGGCGATCATTGCTCTCCACATCTCCCTGTTCCTGGTGACTCTTAGCACGCTTTCTCCTGTTGCACCATGCAACCCTCGTTCCGTCACACACCTGATCATGTCCTTCAAATATGGTATCCGCTGCTTTCCTCTGTCTCTTTTTTCCTCTATCTGGTCTGTTAGTATCAGGTTCTCTAAGCCCTCTTTCCTCATTGCATGTCCCAGGAACTTCTGTTGTCTCTTCCTGATGCTCAGTATTAATTTCCTTTTTGTTTCCATCCTTTCCAAAACCTCGTCATTGCTCACGTGCTCGGTCCATGATATCCGCAGCATCCTTCTATAGAACCACACTTCAGCTGCTTCAAGTTTTTTCTTCGAAGATATTGTCCAACATTCACTGCCATATTGAAGAACCGACATCGCATAGCAATCCAATGCTTTCCTCTTTGTTTCTAGTGAAATTGTCCTGTTCCTTAATATATGCCAATTTGCCTTGGGATCTGAGTGTCGCACTTTCCGTCTTCTGTTAGAACACATCCTAGGTATTTAGATTTCTGTACCTGCTTGATTTTAGAGTCCATCATTTGTAATTGGCATTTTGGGCTGCCCTTTTTGCTGATGATCATGAATTCGGTTTTCTTGCAGTTTATTTGTGGTCCTTTCTTGTCACTTTTATCAGTTACCTTTTGTAGGAGGTCTTGTAGTTTTCTTTCTGTGTCTGCTATCAGCACGGTATCATTGACGTACTTTATATTGTTTAAATTTTGGCCTGCGATGACGAATCCTGGCATAACTTCTCGGGTTCTCAGAATAGTTTTGCTGTATAAGCTGAATAAATCCGATTTATTCTACATTTTCTTAATAAGAATTTGTTTTATTTGGCTAACTCTAAGCAATGCGCTAACCTTTTACATTTTTCATTAATTTGCTGAAGTCGCTTGCAGATGTGTTTTTTTAAATACGTGACAAAAGAATTAGATTTTATCAATTTTGAGTGAATAATACTGACTTGATTGTGAATGGAGAAACTTGCATCGTATAATCTGACATCGATTGTTTGTTTATATACGTATTTGCTTGCATTTTATTTTTATATTTTATTTTACGGCTACTGCTCCGATGAACTGAGCTCACTGGTGCCCCCTATATATGAACTTACTCGAGCCACAAGATTAGCAACTAGGTCCCACCCTTTCACTGTGATTCTACTCCCTCAGCTTCTATTTTCGCACTTACCGCCTGTATAATTCCCTTCCGTTTACTTTCTTCCCCGACAGCTACAATCTCCAAGAATTCAAATGTAAAGTCAATAGTCATCTCCTATCTCACTAACCTGCATCCTCTCGTATGCTCCTTTCTCCGTCCACTTCACTCTCATCAGTATTCACATCCTTCTCTTACTCACTTCCTGACACCCCCTATAACCTGTCACTCTTTCTCATAACTTTCCTCCTATATAACACCCTGCACAACAGTGGCGGTAAACTGCCTTGCTTGGGGCGATATGATTATATAAATTTTTTAAAATGTTTAGGTTATATGTCGTTCTCAAGTCGTTCTCTCCATAATCTATGTTGTATATCTATAAGTCTACTGTTCGTACATGCTTTGAAGATGGCTGCCTTATCGGGTCTGTTGATCTCTGCTATATATTTAGAGATTGTTGATAAAATTTAAAGAAAATGCTATGTTATTGGTCCTTACCTAGCAAATCGGTTTCAACCACTTCCCCAACGCCGTAACGTAGTTTTCTTGGATCTTTTCTTTAAAAGATTGGATGGTAACTTTTCCCGGTGAACTTTCCTTTATGGTATCTCGACTTGATGAATTTAATCGCAGTACTAGATTCACAGCAAGGTTTCAGAATTTTACAGTGGAAATTGCTAGAGATAACTGTAAGCACTATGCTAAGTTTTTTCTCTCGAAATTCTCGAAATTTGCTTCCCAGTCAACTTTCATTTTCAAAAGATTTAAATTCAATGCCAATTATAATTTTCTGTCTTAATTGTTCTTTTGTAGTCCCGTAACATTCATACCGTCATATTTTCTCTTGATATTCTCTAACACCCGGCATTACGTTGCGTCTTAGTGGCTTCATTACCTTGCTTTTTGCGTAATTATTACTATATATATATATATATATATATATATATATATATATATATATATATAATTTAAATAGAAAAAAAAACATTGTTTTGCTATTTATGTATGTGGGAAGACATAAATTTTATAACTTCCCACATACATAAATAGCAAACCGATGTTTTTTGTATTTAAATGTAAATCATATCCACAGCCAACATTGCATTGCGTGTTGAAGAGCATCTCTCTCTTTTTTCTCTCTCTCAACTTAAATTATTTGTTGGTATTCTTAGATTAGTTTACAAATTACATGTTAGAAGATCGTTCTAAAAGAGTTTCCATGCAGTTCACTATATTAAAAACAATCATTTTGATTTGCAAGGTGATTGTGAGAAACTGCCAATAATCCCGTCTACATTCAATTCATTTAACTTATTTTTAATGGATAGCCACCATATCATATTCCTCGGACAACGAATTCCTTCACGTTGTTTTCATTATATTTATCATTGAAAATGTCCTCTCACGTAGGACATAACTGATAGTGTGTAGGTGAATTGATAAATTCCTTGTTATTACTGAAACATTGACTGAGATTTTTATATTGCATCTGATATAGGGCGGCCAACTCGCCATCTGGAACCCTAACCAGTCCGCCACTATTTGCATATTCTTGTAGGTATCTGTTCATACGACTAACATCGTATTTTATTACGTTAAGGCACAGCAGTAGAGGCTGTCTCTCCTTTTCAGTATCTCCCCTCTCAGTTATTACAGATGATGTCTGTCATAAAAGCATGTCCAAAAAAGTCAGTGAATGTCCAATTACAAACTGACACTTTCAGAGAAATGTCTATCACTGGACAATTCATGTGAACCCAGTTTCGCGGTAGAAAATCTTTTACAGGTGTGGCGATATCGAATAATCCACGAATAAAGAACGCCTCAAAAGGACATAGTCAATTATGATTATTATATTAAAAATTTTTCTCCTGAAATCTTAAACTATACTGTTGCCTTTTCCTGTGTCTGTTGTAGTTTGGCAAAAACTAGTAGGCATTTATATCGTGTGTTTACAAATAAATATATTTGGCCTCAGTTATGTTCCAGAAGGTATTTCAGTATAAAAATATACACCCATTTTATTTATATATTGCTGTTCTTACATTAAATAGGTTAATTTTAAATATTTCTAAAGAGAGGTTTTTTTTCCCCTCGAACCCATCAGACAAACGATAGATTTCGGAATCGTCCAATATAAAAAGCGCACATTTTGACAGATTGCTAAGTATGAAACAGGCTAGAAGTAGGTAACTAGACAAAAATGTCATTTATATATATATATAGAGAGAGAGAGAGAGAGAAAAAGAGACATCTGCAGATAGATCTGTTTCACAGCTCACCAGTACGGTTAGACATCCGACTGATTTGACATCAGTCGGCGATCCTCCCTCTGAAGCCGAGAGTGTTTAAATTCATTACTGAATGAACGATGCTTAGATGCGTGAGATATATATTAGTGTAAAAGACTGGACATATATAGGCAATCTACTCTATAAAAACTTAGTTTACAATAAGTGTTCGAACTGAATTCCACCTTCAAAACACTTTCTTCCTAGGGAGACACATGAATTTGCACATTTCTAGGAATAGTTTTTTCTTTTCCTTTTTAGTTTAAATTTCCAAAATGATAAATTTGAGTGATTGTAATTTTCTTGGCTAACTGTGATACTTAAATAAAAAGTGTTAAAAATAATAAAAATATTTCCATGATTCCAAATTTTTGCACCTGTGTGTGATATATATATATCTCACACACACACACACACAATATATATATATATATATATATATATATTTTATCAACTTGACGTTGCTCAGTTTCACTGATCGTACGAGTACCAATGTTTCAACGTGATATGGCTGTACTTAATTGTATTAAAATAATATAAAAATGTATATGTATTTAGATTTTATAGACCAATAAAATTATCAGGAACGACGAAACGCTTCACACGAAAACTTGACACCTCGTTTTATATGCATATAATCATCCATATACAAGCCTGTTTCGCTTTATCACAGCTTATCAGTGTGGCTAGACATCCGCTTGCTTTCAGCCGAGATCGAAACTCGACCGATTTAGTATCATCCGGAGAGTTTGTCGGCAGACTGCTTAGAACATGTACGCAGTGTATACACACGGCAGCAGCCGATAGAACTCCTGATTGAATACTAATGCGTACATCACAGAAGTGGTTACGATTTTAAAGTTGTCTCCTCTAGAGAGGTCAATCGGATATATATATATATATATATATATATATATATATATATATATATACTAGCTGTATAACCCGCCGTTGCTTTAAAACTAATCCATGGTCCTGGAGCTCAGACTCTTTCGACGTTGGCACGAAAGACTAAAAAGCAATAGATGTTTCAAGTTAAAGCGAAACCGTAGACTGAAAGAAACATGAATGGATGTAAGTCAAATTTTGATTTCCTGCTATCGATATCAAATTTTTTGCACTATTGTAAGAACTGCAACCTTGAAACTTCTGAATATCGTTTCTTATGTCTTTGTCTATGGGTGTATCAAATTTGATTAAAATCGGACCATTCCTTCTATAACCCGGTTTTTTCGATTATCGATTTTCGATATTTATCGGGGGTACCTCGACACAAAACCTAGCTAAGAACACTCGCATGCGCTTATTGTACAAGTGTGTAAGTTTTCAAGAAAATCGGATCAGCCGTTTCGGTGTCTAGGTAACGGACACGCACAAAGATCCATTTATAAATAAGTTTATATATATATATATATATATATCCTTACAATTGCGTTTAGCATAAAACACTGACATTGAACTTTTTAACTATCTTCTCATATGTAAACATTTTTAATGTTCACTTTTATATTTCGATATCCTCTATCCCTAATACTGACCATTTTAACTCCTACACTGAGAGATTGAAAAAAAAAATATATCTATATATATATTCTGAAAAATGTTATTCAGCATTTCAATCATTATATATTCGGTCATATCAGCTTCTTTTCTGTAAGCAGGAGGAGTGGTCGGTAGGCTTAACGGTAATTAGCTCTTAATGTTTTGTTTTGTCTTTTCTGAATGACATTAGTTTGGTGTTGAATATTTTCTAGACGCTCGGCACATATTTTTGTTCAGATCAGAGAGGGTCGATAAACCATTTTAGTTTTTAATCATTATATTTAAGATGATTTTTTATATATATATATATATATGTTGCTCTTTTTTCTTAGCTTTGATAAAGTCCGTGAACGGGCGAAACGCCTCAGCAAAGATAATGTTTTCTTTTTGTCTTTATCCATATTATCCTCTTTGATCTTCTAAGCGTCGCACAGATCTGACGTAAGGCTAATCGTCATACTGTCCTTTTACAGATCTTTTGTAGTTATTTTTTTAAATCATCTCACCCCAAACAAGGCATTCCACTGCCACTATTGCGCATGGGGCTACATAGGGGAAGGTAAAGAGAAGGAGTGGTTAGACATAGGGAATGACAGATGAGCAAGCATACCGAGGATGAGGGTTGAGCAGATGGGAAGAGTGTTTGATAGAATGGGAGCAGGTTAGTGTGTTAGGAGGTGTCTATTGACCTTACAGTTAAACTCCTGGAGATTGTAGCCGTCGGGGAAGCAATCGTGTGGAAGAGAATTCCACAGTCGGGAAGTGCGAGGAAAGAAACTGTTGGAGTAGAAGTTACGGTTGCATTTTATCGGTTTCACTGTAAAAGGGTGGAATCTAGTTGCTAATCTAGTATCTCGTGCAAATTCCTACCTAGGGGGCACCAGTGATCTAAGTTCATCGGAACAGAAGCCGTGAAAGTATTTATAGAAGAGACACAGGGAAGCCACGTCGCGCCGGTGGGAGAGAGACTGCAGGCGGTCTGCCAAGTCGGTATCTATCACATTACAGACCCTCCTCTGAACCTTATCGAGAAGCCCGAGGAGAATAGCAGGGGCACCCGACCAGATATGGCAGCAGTATTCAATGCACGAATATATATCTGAACATTGTTAAACACACACATACGTGTGTATGTTTGTGCTTCTGAGGCTGGTTTTAGGCTTCACTTACGAATATTTAAAGTTAGGCTGCCTCATTGTAGTGAAGGTCCTGGGCATGACAGTAAACTGCATCCGGAAGCAAGGCCTCTGATTGGGAGGTTGTGAGGAGCATGGAACCACATCTTAATTGCTGTTGTTACCAGGTCCGCCCTGACCCGGAGTAGTAGCACCTGTTAGGGTCCCAGCTATGGGTAAATAGTTAAGCCCTAAACTGGAGTCTAAACACTATGAAAATATAGAAGTACACTTATATAAAAATATATAGATAAAGACTTTTATAGAAAAAACATTTTGGAAGGAAAAATACTACCAAAAATAGATTTTTGAAGGAAAAAATTATTACCATAACACATGTTTGAAGGAAAAAAAATGCTATAATACATTGATGAAAGAAAAAAATGATTAGCAGCAATACATTTTTGAATACGAAAATAGAAAATATCTTCAGATTTCTAAAAGAGAAAAATTTTCAATCAAAATGTTATTAAATCAACCGCCTCACTATAAACAAACATTAAAAAAAAATGAAAACCCTACCTTTTTGGCATTAAATAACCCACAGAGGTTGATATGTCGATAAAGAAAACTCAAATTCATTGTAGTGAGTATTAATTTTGAAATCAGTTTCCCAGACGTAGATATTTTAAAAGCAACCTCTGAACATGTAACAATGATCAGCTTGTGCATACCGATTTTATTTATTTATTTATTTTTTGCATTCAGTATAGCGCTTCGTCGTGAACTGTGCTTTAGAGATATGATAGTTCTTCTCCAATCTCTAAAGAAGAAAGGAATTTTCTTTCCGTAGAGTTTTGCTTGCTCAACTATATTTTTTTTTCTCTCTCTGCCCTGGGCAACTCTGCAATCATGTCGGTAGATTAAGTCGATGATCAATGAAAAGCTCTCTTCGCATACAATTCGCGTATCAAAAATAAATTCTCGGCTCAAATGATTCTTGATTCAAGAGGAAATTTATGCGGGAAAATTAATCAGCATTTCTATCATATCATGAGTTGATTTTTTTTTCCAGCCACGATGAAAGGTTGCATTAATAATGAGGTTCAGTGCTTTGGACATTTATGTAGTTTCACGTTTACTAAAGGTATCAAGTAAAAATAGAAATAAAAATTTCTGAAGTTGCCGAAAAGATGTCATCTTATTTTCTCGGTCCAGACCAGAGTATTTAAGCATTTTTTTTTTATTTCACAGCGTACTTGTAAAATAGCTAAAACTCCAGTAAGGCCTTTGCGTTTTAATAAGGAGAAGATATTCATCAAATTTGAAAACTTTGGTTTAATGCTCCTCAAAAAAATCGCGGTACTGATTAAATTTAAGGTATTTATGTATCCTCCCTATTATAATAAAACCGTTATATATATATATATATATATATATATATATACCGGACGCTCATGACCTAGGGTAGAATCGCCGACTGACGCCGATTCAGTCGGGTTTCAATCCTGGGTCAGGAAGCGATCGGAGTCTCACCGTATTGATAAGCTGTGATACAGCAAAACAGATCTGTCTGCGGATGACTCTAGTGTATATATATATATATATATATATATATATATTAGTCATTAATGCAGGTTTCGTTAAATAATATAGACAAGTTTTGTATATTTATCATATGCAGGATCCTTTCGTATAGTCTGATAAGCTTGATAGTACTGTCGTTAAAAGACAAGAAATCGCAGTAATTGTAGATTCTTTTTATCCGGTCTGAGCTTTCGGCTTACATTAGCTATTATCAAAAAGTGAACTTATAAGTTATTGACAAAGTAGAATTAAACAAAGAGACAAGTCCATTTTTAACGTGGCGGATAGCCGCAGACGGTGACAAGATGGTGATGGTATGATTCTTGGTCACATGTGGGTATAGTGGCATGAGGGGATTGGTCTTCGAGCTACTACTGCTATGTGTAGAGGGAGTAAGCGTAGTAACTATGACCTCTCCCTTCGATTACAGGCATTGAAGTATGTTAGTAGAAATATCGAAATTTATTTTATTTAAGCTAGGTTTAAGGTGTTTGATGTAGATAGCTTCTAGAATTTTGAGTTTTCGTTAATTATTTTCTTGTCTAAGTATACATCTATTTTCAACAAGTGTTTTTCTGAGAAGTGTGAGTTGATAACCATGGTGTTTTAAATGTCGGAATATGTTTGAATTGTCATTTAAGTGTAGTGTAAGACGCCTTGAGAGCGAGTTGGTAGTATGGCCAATGTAGATATTATTTAGTTTGTTAGATACATTCTCGAAAGTGGTATTTGAATTTATAAACTATATTGGTTTTTTGCAAATCGCTAACGGTGGAGGAATAGTTGTTGCGGACGAATGAATTGGATGTAGTGGATTTAGCGTCATATATGATAAACTTAATTTCTTTGTTAGCGTCTGTCGAAGAAATATTAGTGTTTGAGTTTTTAGGATATTTTCGTCTAGTTTGTAGTTGGGGTGCATTTGGCTACGAGTGACATGTTTGCGATTGGTTGGGCTAGTACCATGTGTTGTTTTTTGCGTGTTAAGGTTTTTAAGAACCTGTCGTATTTGTTCATCAACTATGTAATTGGAAAAATTATTGTTGATGTGTGTCTGTTTTTTTAGTTCGCTGTGGAAGATCTGTTTTGTAGACGAATTGGTTTTTGCACGATGTAGTAGATTTTTTTATAATGGCTATTTTATAATACTGGGGGCATTCACTAATATAAATGAGTGTGGAGGGATTTTTGTGAGTGGGTTTTTTATACGGTGAGATCGTGAATTTGTCATCAGTGTTAATTAGTATGTCAAGGAAAGGAATTTTGTTGTCATCGCTAAGTTCGTAAGTGAATTTTTAGACTGAGTTATATTGAAACTGTTTAGGGAGTTGTAGGAGATCATCAACGTATCTTAGGTATATGGATGTTTTTTACAAATTTGTAAAAGTAGTCTTTTCGAGATTCGACATATAGAAATTGCTAAATGTCGGACCCAGTACTGAACCCATGGAAACAACATCACTTTGTGTGTGTATGTATATATATATATATATATATATATATATATAATGTTGTTTGGATATACAAAAGGGACTTCTGTAGTACAAGCTAGTATAATTTTTCGTAAGATATTGGGATTAATTTTGAGTGGGGGTAATGAAGGATTACTCTAAACATTTCACTGACGGGTACGTTAGTGAAAAGGTTTTCAACGTCAAGTGAAGCTATGATTTCACTATTAGGTTTTTCGCTCTTGAGGATTTGGATTGCCTCTAGAGTTGATTAATGCTGTATTTACTCGGAAGGTAGGGTGTGATAAGGTGATTAATATATTTAGTTAAATGATATACAGGAGTAAGGAATATAAGCAGTGTATACACACGCTAGTTACCGAGATATATATACTTCCTGTAATTCACATCGAGAGAGACAGACAATAGCGAGGCAGCGTCGGCTGAGTTCATTTTCTTTACTACCAGTTATTGTACCTCTTGCTTCGTGTTTGCTCTTTAATAGAGCCTTATATTATCTCTTTGCAATAACTGTCTTAGAGTAGTGAAGAATATATATATATATATATATATATATACATATATATATATAGGTTTATATATATATATATATATATATATATATATATACGCACACAAGTTTTATTATAAGAGAGTATATATATATATATATATATATATATATATACACCTATCCCTATACGCGTTTCGAAAAACCATCCGAGTATATACGCGGAAGGAAAAAATGGTAATAGAAAAGAAAGAGCTAAGCACTTGAACATCAAAGCAAGCAGCCTAAAGAAAAAAACCCGAGACGAGTAACCTAGAACAAAACGCTCAATACACAAGTAGAGCAAACAAAGAAACTTTCTTTTCTTTCTTTCTTTATATATATATATATATATATATATATATATATATATATATATATATATAAACTCTTGGGGAGGATAACCTGTGAAAAAACAACTACTAGTCCTCTAAAATGTTTTGCCGTCATTTTTAACGGCAGGGGTGTACTCGTTTATTCTGAATCTTTTTGAAGGCGAAAGGATTATCCACTCCACATTAAGAAATTTAGCATCACCTTTCAAATATCAAATGATAAAGAGCTGACATAAACATCTTTTTAATCATTTCACCCCAAGCAAGAAGCCGCCGCACTAGTGCGCAGAAGGTCACAATGAATTAAACGACTAGGTACCATGAGTGTCGAAGAAAGGATAACAGATGAAATGGATTCAAGAAAATGACAATTGATGTTGCATTTCATTTTTTAAGTTTGTTTACTTTTTCAATAAACATTTTTTTTAATATAAAATAGTTCATCAAATATTGTTTTAACTTGTCGGGCACCAAACTACCTTCTCAGGACGCATTAATACACACGGCCACTTTACCGGTTGAAAAACGCTGCTCCAGACAGTATTTTACTCTTCCTGCCATTTTTTTATTCCTAAAAAAAATATTAGACTCAAAATATGGGTTTGCTTCCCAGCCTGGGCTGTAACTGCCCAATCCTCACGTTCCAAGTTTTATAGAATTCAGAATTGTTTATGCGGTCTTATGAGGGAAGACATATTCTCTAGTTTGTATTCTCCTTCCACCAGACGCAATATCGCAAGCCTCTATCTACTCTAATGCTATTTCCATGGCAAAGGTTCAGACAATGTTTTAATCCAAGTCCTTTGTAGCTTGGAAAGGTTATACTAATTCATTTCCTCTGTATTCTATGTTAAGGAGAATTATTTTTTTACAATTAGTACTCTGTGGAAAAGGCTCCCGTGTAAATGCTTCCTGGTGTACTACAATCGGAACGTGTAAATATAAACACTCTTTTATCTTAATTAGGTTCACTGACATTTACAAGAACCAAATAAGGCTGAAACTGGAGTACTGCTGCCATTTATGAACAGGAGCTGTCCAGCGTTGACTTCACACTCCAAAAGCGTCTCTGCAGTCATATGGGGGATTATTTTCCATCCTAAAATCACTTTCCCCACAATCGAAACATTTACAGTTTCTCGTACTCTATTGCTGTTTCCATAGAAAGTGTTCGGACGAACAACATTCTTTATTTTATTTCCCCCAAGTTCTAAACTTCACAGGTAAGATCTGTCACACCATCCTTATTCCTTTTTTTTTTATTCCATTGGTGAGATGAATGTTCTATTCGAACAGCTTCTCACGAACTACTATTTTGTGAAACTGACTCCCAAGAGGATGCTTTCTGATGATTACAATCTTAGCTTGCACAAATCTAGAGTTAACCCTTATCTTCTCTACATATTCTCAGAAACTGTAACTCTTACTTTGTGTGAACTTTGACTTGGTGAACATTATCGATAAAAAAACAAATACTCATTTCATTTATATCGCAAACCGCATTAACCTATAACCCTTCCAAGAGAATCTTTTAAAATGGAGTGGCTCCGAGCATTGTACTGAAACTTTTGTATAAAAGATCTTTTTTTTTTCTTCTTACGTTTGGAATATTTATGCAATTTTAATTAGTTTGCTACAATTCCTCATTTTACGCCAAATATTTGGTGTACGGTAGAGGTCACCTTTCTAAGTATACCTCAGCTTCTCGGCTTGCTTAACTTTGGTGATCAGTTGAGAATAGTTGTTCCAGGCGTCGGTTAAGTGCCATACGAAAGAGACATGACTGACTGAGCAGAAGATTATCCCGCAGTAGGTTGCCATTGCTTTCTGCGGTAGACTGGTTGCCGACCAAGGCTATAGAACCCAATCTGTCCTGCTATTTAACCCATAACTGGAAGGAAGAGACGGATTAATACCTTTCCCAAGGGTATTCGCGCGTAAGTGAATACAATGGATTCAGCTGGAATTCGAACTCGGCTCCCCGGTTTCTCCTTCCGAGCCGATATCAACTGTACCACAACGCACATCCTCCCCTTCTTTTTGTTATCTTTCCTAAAACCTTATGTAACAAAAGCTCTTTAGGAAGGTTATGCGCTATTTTCATTCGTCAGAATTGTCTTGAGTGCCAAGTTTTCCAAACATTATTTTCTCGTTCTGTGCCCTAAAAATTTTAGTTACCTTTTTCTGATGTTAATATTCCTTTTGTTTTCACTTTTTTTTAAAACTCTTGTCGTTGCTCTCATATTTAATCCCTGGTGTTCTAGCATCGTTGTGGCTTTCCGTTTCTTCTGTATGGAGATGGTCCAGTATTCACTATCACGTTGGAGGGGTGATATTATGTACCTGGGGCAACTCCACACCCTACAAAAACAGCAGCGAAATCGATATTGGTAAGGCTGGTACACGATACCCCACAGGCAAGTCTAATGACACTAACGGAGATGTTACTTTCTTGTATACGTTTTCGTCTGTCACAAAGTAATACTGATAGCAATTCATATATTGATGATCATGGCTCTCCACAATTTCCTGTATTTTGTTTTACTTTAAAAAAATTATTTTTGCTATCTCTCTTAAACTTTATCCTGCCATCTGTTTCCACAATCCCGATAGGAAGATTATGCACTATTTGCATTTTCCCATCTTGCCTTGAATATTTTGCCTTAAATTTCAAGTTTTCCAAACATGATTGCTTTATTCTATGTCTTAGAAATTTTAATTGTCTATGTCTTGTGTTAATATTTTTCCTTATTGTTTCCATTTTCTGAATTTTTGTCGTTGCTTTCATGTTCAGTCCATGGTATCTTAGCATTCTTGTTGCTTTACGTTTCTACTCTGTGTGGAGATGGTCCAGTAATCACTATCAGGTTGGAGGGGCGACATTATATACCAGGAGCAACTCTAATCCCTGTTAAACCATACTTCCTACAGAAACAACAGCAGTGAAACCGATATTGGTGAGGCTGGAACACCATACGTTACAGGGGAGTCTAATGAAACTAAGGGAGGAGATAATGTTATTTTCATATATACGCTTTCGTCTACTGACAGTACCTGATATTTGTAGTCGAATATCTAAATACTAATAAGTAAGATCACAATATAAGCAGAGTACAGAGAGTCGCGGAAATGTCGTTGGAAGCAAAGAAAACTGTACTGAATGTTACGCAATATATGTTCTGTAATGCAGTGAATGCTAGACCATCTTTTCAAGGCGTACGGCCATATCACGTTGAATACACCAGTTCTCGCTCGATCACCGAAGTTAAGCAACGTTGAGCCTGGTCAGTACTTAGATGGGTGACCGCTTGAGAATACCAGGTGCTGTAAGCGTTTGAGCCGAGTTCGAATTCTAGTTGAATCCCCTGCATTCACTTAAGCACTGGTACCATATCGGAAAGGTATTAATCCGTTCCTTCTCTCCAGTTATGGTTTAAATAACAGTGTAGAACCTGGGGACTCTGCCCTTACAAAAAACAAATCCCAATGAATCTTGGTACTCGAAAATGAAAAAAGTATTACTAGACACAAAATTTATGTAAAAACAACAATAAATTGTTGAAAGAAAAAGGTATTACCATCAATAAAAAAATAAAATTTAGTTGGCAATAAATGACCCGCCGAGGTTTATGTGCCATAAAACAAACCAACCAACCATCTTTTCAAAGATGGAGAAACACGATGCAACAGAAATGTGCTTCTAAAAAAAGGATGCTGTGTGGGTTCCATGTGAGCAACGGCAAGGTTTTGGAGATAAAGGAAACAAAAAGAAAACTTATATTTAACTTCAGGAAGAGATAGTTGAAGTTTCTTTGACATACGAGGAAGGAGGGCTTCAAAAATCTGATACTCACAGGACAAATAGAGGAAAAGATGGACAAGGGTAAGCTGCGAGTAAGATACTTGATTGGACCGAGAAAATGGATTGTAGACCAGGATTTTGGATAAATAAGACAATTTATTAATATATGCGGAGGACCATGATTTAGCGATTGTCTTTCCTTATTCTGCTGCTTCTGTTCACTCACAAATTTGTAGGTATTTACTAAGCTAGATGATAGGTGAAAGAAGTAGCAGGAAGACTGTTACAAAAAGATCACATTCTGAATATACTCCAATCCCTCCTTCTCCATGTATTTCAGTCGTCTCTTGATCCCACTTAGCCCTTTTGTTGATAATTTCCTTAATACTTCCTTGTTACTTTCGCGTTCCATCTATAGAATTCTCTGTATCCTGCTAAAAAACCAGATTTCCTTTGGTTCTACTTTCTTTGTGCAAAGTTTACCCAGCACTCACCATTTATAAAAAAAAAATGTTTGTTACTCAGCAATTCAGCACTATTTTGTCTCCTACGAAATTTTACTTTTGCATAGTAATTTGCTTAGCTTTTAGAATATATTTTACTGTTTCAACGTGCGTTCATATTTTAGGTTTTTTCTATTGCTAACGAGATTTTCCCTATTTTTGGGCCTTTTCTATTGCTAACGAGATTTTCCATATTTTTGGGCCTTTTCTATGACTAACGAGATTTTTTTCCCTACTTTTGGGCCTTTTCTATTGCTAACAAGATTTTTTCCTTACTTTTGGGCCTATTCTATTGAGAAATCGGGGAGCCGAGTTTGAATTCCAGTTGAATTCAATGCATTCACTTACGCGCAAATACCCTTGGGATAGGTATTAATC
Organism: Ascarosepion bandense; assembly: GCA_037127315.1. NCBI lineage: Eukaryota > Metazoa > Mollusca > Cephalopoda > Sepiida > Sepiidae > Ascarosepion > Ascarosepion bandense. Next base: position 3,603,008 of record JBBBDQ010000505.1, on the reverse strand, counting down.
CGTCGCTTCCTTCCAGTTATGGGTTAAATAACAGGACAGATTGGGTTCTATAGCCTTGGCTGGCAACCAATCTACCGCAGAAAGCAATGGCAACCTACAGCGGGATAATCTTCTGCCCAGTCAGTCATGTCTCTAAAGAGACATGATCGTCCAAACATGTATCACGTATGGCACTTAACTGACTGACTATTGCTAACGAGATTTTTTTCATACTTTTCAGCCTTTTCTATTGTTGACGAGATTTTCCCTAATTTTGGGCCTTTTCTATTGCTGACGAGATTATCCCTACTTTTGGGGTTTTTCTATTGCTGACGAGATTATTTTTATACTATTGAGGTTTTTTCTGTTGCTGACGAGATTTTTTTCATACTTTTGGGCCTTTTCTATTGCTGACGAGATTTTCCCTACTTTTAGGCCTTTTCTATTGCTGACGAGATTATCCCTACATTTGAGCCTTTTCTATTGCTGACGAGATTATCCCTACTTTTGGGCCTTTTCTATTGCTGACGAGATTTTTTTCATACTTTTGGGCCTTTTCTATTGCTGACGAGATTTTTTTCATACTTTTGGGCCTTTTCTATTGCTGACGAGATTTTTTTCATACTTTTGGGCCTTTTCTATTGCTGACGAGATTTTTTTCATACTTTTGGGCCTTTTCTATTGCTGACGAGATTTTTTTCATACTTTTGGGCCTTTTCTATTGCTGACGAGATTTTTTTCATACTTTTGGGCCTTTTCTATTGCTGACGAGATTTTTTTCATACTTTTGGGCCTTTTCTATTGCTGACGAGATTTTTTTCATACTTTTGGGCCTTTTCTATTGCTGACGAGATTTTTTTCATACTTTTGGGCCTTTTCTATTGCTGACGAGATTTTTTTCATACTTTTGGGCCTTTTCTATTGCTGACGAGATTTTTTTCATACTTTTGGGCCTTTTCTATTGCTGACGAGATTTTTTTCATACTTTTGGGCCTTTTCTATTGCTGACGAGATTTTTTTCATACTTTTGGGCCTTTTCTATTGCTGACGAGATTTTTTCATACTTTTGGGCCTTTTCTATTGCTGACGAGATTTTTTTCATACTTTTGGGCCTTTTCTATTGCTGACGAGATTTTTTTCATACTTTTGGGCCTTTTCTATTGCTGACGAGATTTTTTTCATACTTTTGGGCCTTTTCTATTGCTGACGAGATTTTTTTCATACTTTTGGGCCTTTTCTATTGCTGACGAGATTTTTTTCATACTTTTGGGCCTTTTCTATTGCTGACGAGATTTTTTTCATACTTTTGGGCCTTTTCTATTGCTGACGAGATTTTTTTCATATTTTTGGGCCTTTTCTATTGCTGACGAGATTTTTTTCATACTTTTGGTCCTTTTCTATTGCTGACGAGATTTTTTTCATACTTTTGGGCCTTTTCTATTGCTGACGAGATTTTTTTTCATACTTTTGGGCCTTTTCTATTGCTGACGAGATTATCCCTACTTTTGGGCCTTTTCTATTGCTGACGAGATTATCCCTATTTTTGGGCCTTTTCTATTGCTAACAAGATTTTTTCCTTACTTTTGGGCCTATTCTATTGAGAAATCGGGGAGCCGAGTTTGAATTCCAGTTGAATTCAATGCATTCACTTACGCGCAAATACCCTTGGGATAGGTATTAATCCGTCGCTTCCTTCCAGTTATGGGTTAAATAACAGGACAGATTGGGTTCTATAGCCTTGGCTGGCAACCAATCTACCGCAGAAAGCAATGGCAACCTACAGCGGGATAATCTTCTGCCCAGTCAGTCATGTCTCTAAAGAGACATGATCGTCCAAACATGTATCACGTATGGCACTTAACTGACTGACTATTGCTAACGAGATTTTTTTCATACTTTTCAGCCTTTTCTATTGTTGACGAGATTTTCCCTAATTTTGGGCCTTTTCTATTGCTGACGAGACTTTTTTCATACTTTTGGGCTTTTTCTATTACTGACGAGATTATCCCTACTTTTGGGGTTTTTCTATTGCTGACGAGATTATTTTTATACTATTGAGGTTTTTTCTGTTGCTGACGAGATTTTTTTCATATTTTGGGCCTTTTCTATTGCTGACGAGATTTTCCCTACTTTTAGGCCTTTTCTATTGCTGACGAGATTATCCCTACATTTGGGCCTTTTCTATTGCTGACGAGATTATCCCTACATTTGGGCCTTTTCTATTGCTGACGAGATAATCCCTACATTTGGGCCTTTTCTATTGCTGACGAGATTATCCCTACTTTTGGGCCTTTTCTATTGCTGACGAGATTATCCCTACTTTTGGGCCTTTTCTATTGCTGACGAGATTATCCCTACTTTTGGGTTTTTTCTACTGCTGACGAGGTTATTTTTATACTATTGAGGTTTTTCTGTTGCTGACGAGATTTTTTTCATACTTTTGTGCCTTTTCTATTGCTGACGAGATTTTTTTCATACTTTTGGGCCTTTTCTATTGCTGACGAGATTATCCCTACTTTTGGGCCTTTTCTGTTGCTGACGAGATTTTTTTCATACTTTTGGGCCTTTTCTGTTGCTGACGAGATTTTTCCTACTTTTGGGCCTTTTCTATTGCTGACGAGATTTTCCCTACTTTTGGCCCTTTTCTATTGCTGACGAGATTTTCCCTACTTTTGGGCCTTTTCTATTGCTGACGAGATTATCCCTACTTTTGGGCCTTTTCTATTGCTGACGAGATTATCCTTACTTTTGGGCCTTTTCTGTTGCTGACGAGATTTTTTTCATACTTTTGGGCCTTTTCTATTGCTGACGAGATTTTTTTCATACTTTTGGGCCTTTTCTATTGCTGCCGAGATTATCCTTACTTTTGGGCCTTTTCTGTTGCTGACGAGATTTTTTTCATACTTTTGGGCCTTTTCTATTGCTGACGAGATTTTTTTCATACTTTTGGGCCTTTTCTATTGCTGACGAGATTATCCCTACTTTTGGGCTTTTTCTATTGCTGACGAGATTATCTCTACTTTTGGGCCTTTTCTATTGCTGACGAAATTATCCCTACTTTTAGGCCTTTTCTATTGCTGACGAGATTATCCCTACTTTTGGGCCTTTTCTATTGCTGACGAGATTTTCCCTACTTTTAGGCCTTTTCTATTGCTGACGAGATTTTCCCTACTTTTGGGCCTTTTCTATTGCTGACGAGATTTTTTTCATACTTTTGGGCCTTTTCTATTGCTGCCGAGATTATCCTTACTTTTGGGCCTTTTCTGTTGCTGACGAGATTTTTTTCATACTTTTGGGCCTTTTCTATTGCTGACGAGATTTTTTTCATACTTTTGGGCCTTTTCTATTGCTGACGAGATTTTTTTCATACTTTTGGGCCTTTTCTATTGCTGACGAGATTTTTTTCATACTTTTGGGCCTTTTCTATTGCTGACGAGATTTTTTTCATACTTTTGGGCCTTTTCTATTGCTGACGAGATTTTTTTCATACTTTTGGGCCTTTTCTATTGCTGACGAGATTTTTTTCATATTTTTGGGCCTTTTCTATTGCTGACGAGATTTTTTTCATACTTTTGGTCCTTTTCTATTGCTGACGAGATTTTTTTCATACTTTTGGGCCTTTTCTATTGCTGACGAGATTTTTTTTCATACTTTTGGGCCTTTTCTATTGCTGACGAGATTATCCCTACTTTTGGGCCTTTTCTATTGCTGACGAGATTATCCCTACTTTTGGGCCTTTTCTGTTGCTGACGAGATTATCCTTACTTTTGGGCCTTTTCTGTTGCTGACGAGATTTTTTTCATACTTTTGGGCCTTTTCTATTGCTGACGAGATTTTTTTCATACTTTTGGGCCTTTTCTATTGCTGACGAGATTTTTTTCATACTTTTGGGCCTTTTCTATTGCTGACGAGATTTTTTTTCATACTTTTGGGCCTTTTCTATTGCTGACGAGATTTTTTTCATACTTTTGGGCCTTTTCTATTGCTGACGAGATTTTTTTTCATACTTTTGGGCCTTTTCTATTGCTGACGACATTTTTTTCATACTTTTGGGCCTTTTCTATTGCTGACGAGATTTTTTTCATACTTTTGGGCCTTTTCTATTGCTGACGAGATTTTTTTTCATACTTTTGGGCCTTTTCTATTGCTAACAAGATTATCCCTACTTTTGGGCCTTTTCTATTGCTGACGAGATTATCCCTACTTTTGGGCCTTTTCTATTGCTGCCGAGATTATCCTTACTTTTGGGCCTTTTCTGTTGCTGACGAGATTTTTTTCATACTTTTGGGCCTTTTTTATTGCTGACGAGATTATCCCTACTTTTGGGCCTTTTCTGTTGCTGACGAGATTTTTTTCATACTTTTGGGCCTTTTCTGTTGCTGACGAGATTTTTCCTACTTTTGGGCCTTTTCTATTGCTGACGAGATTTTCCCTACTTTTGGCCCTTTTCTATTGCTGACGAGATTTTCCCTACTTTTGGGCCTTTTCTATTGCTGACGAGATTATCCTTACTTTTGGGCCTTTTCTGTTGCTGACGAGATTTTTTTCATACTTTTGGGCCTTTTCTATTGCTGACGAGATTTTTTTCATACTTTTGGGCCTTTTCTATTGCTGACGAGATTTTTTTCATACTTTTGGGCCTTTTCTATTGCTGCCGAGATTATCCTTACTTTTGGGCCTTTTCTGTTGCTGACGAGATTTTTTTCATACTTTTGGGCCTTTTCTATTGCTGACGAGATTTTTTTCATACTTTTGGGCCTTTTCTATTGCTGACGAGATTTTTTTCATACTTTTGGGCCTTTTCTATTGCTGACGAGATTTTTTTCATACTTTTGGGCCTTTTCTATTGCTGACGAGATTTTTTTCATACTTTTGGGCCTTTTCTATTGCTGACGAGATTTTTTTCATATTTTTGGGCCTTTTCTATTGCTGACGAGATTTTTTTCATACTTTTGGTCCTTTTCTATTGCTGACGAGATTTTTTTCATACTTTTGGGCCTTTTCTATTGCTGACGAGATTTTTTTTCATACTTTTGGGCCTTTTCTATTGCTGACGAGATTATCCCTACTTTTGGGCCTTTTCTATTGCTGACGAGATTATCCCTATTTTTGGGCCTTTTCTATTGCTAACAAGATTTTTTCCTTACTTTTGGGCCTATTCTATTGAGAAATCGGGGAGCCGAGTTTGAATTCCAGTTGAATTCAATGCATTCACTTACGCGCAAATACCCTTGGGATAGGTATTAATCCGTCGCTTCCTTCCAGTTATGGGTTAAATAACAGGACAGATTGGGTTCTATAGCCTTGGCTGGCAACCAATCTACCGCAGAAAGCAATGGCAACCTACAGCGGGATAATCTTCTGCCCAGTCAGTCATGTCTCTAAAGAGACATGATCGTCCAAACATGTATCACGTATGGCACTTAACTGACTGACTATTGCTGACGAGATTTTTTTCATATTTTGGGCCTTTTCTATTGCTGACGAGATTTTCCCTACTTTTAGGCCTTTTCTATTGCTGACGAGATTATCCCTACATTTGGGCCTTTTCTATTGCTGACGAGATTATCCCTACATTTGGGCCTTTTCTATTGCTGACGAGATTATCCCTACATTTGGGCCTTTTCTATTGCTGACGAGATTATCCCTACTTTTGGGCCTTTTCTATTGCTGACGAGATTATCCCTACTTTTGGGCCTTTTCTATTGCTGACGAGATTATCCCTACTTTTGGGTTTTTTCTACTGCTCACGAGGTTATTTTTATACTATTGAGGTTTTTCTGTTGCTGACGAGATTTTTTTCATACTTTTGTGCCTTTTCTATTGCTGACGAGATTTTTTTCATACTTTTGGGCCTTTTCTATTGCTGACGAGATTATCCCTACTTTTGGGCTTTTTCTATTGCTGACGAGATTATCTCTACTTTTGGGCCTTTTCTATTGCTGACGAAATTATCCCTACTTTTAGGCCTTTTCTATTGCTGACGAGATTATCCCTACTTTTGGGCCTTTTCTATTGCTGACGAGATTTTCCCTACTTTTAGGCCTTTTCTATTGCTGACGAGATTTTCCCTACTTTTGGGCCTTTTCTATTGCTGACGAGATTTTTTTCATACTTTTGGGCCTTTTCTATTGCTGCCGAGATTATCCTTACTTTTGAGCCTTTTCTGTTGCTGACGAGATTTTTTTCATACTTTTGGGCCTTTTCTATTGCTGACGAGATTTTTTTCATACTTTTGGGCCTTTTCTATTGCTGACGAGATTTTTTTCATACTTTTGGGCCTTTTCTATTGCTGACGAGATTTTTTTCATACTTTTGGGCCTTTTCTATTGCTGACGAGATTTTTTTCATACTTTTGGGCCTTTTCTATTGCTGACGAGATTTTTTTCATACTTTTGGGCCTTTTCTATTGCTGACGAGATTTTTTTCATACTTTTGGGCCTTTTCTATTGCTGACGAGATTTTTTTCATATTTTTGGGCCTTTTCTATTGCTGACGAGATTTTTTTCATACTTTTGGTCCTTTTCTATTGCTGACGAGATTTTTTTCATACTTTTGGGCCTTTTCTATTGCTGACGAGATTTTTTTTCATACTTTTGGGCCTTTTCTATTGCTGACGAGATTATCCCTACTTTTGGGCCTTTTCTATTGCTGACGAGATTATCCCTACTTTTGGGTCTTTTCTATTGCTGACGAGATTATCCTTACTTTTGGGCCTTTTCTGTTGCTGACGAGATTTTTTCATACTTTTGGGCCTTTTCTATTGCTGACGAGATTTTTTTCATACTTTTGGGCCTTTTCTATTGCTGACGAGATTTTTTTCATACTTTTGGGCCTTTTCTATTGCTGACGAGATTTTTTTCATACTTTTGGGCCTTTTCTATTGCTGACGAGATTTTTTCATACTTTTGGGCCTTTTCTATTGCTGACGAGATTTTTTTCATACTTTTGGGCCTTTTCTATTGCTGACGAGATTTTTTTCATACTTTTGGGCCTTTTCTATTGCTGACGAGATTTTTTTTCATACTTTTGGGCCTTTTCTATTGCTAACAAGATTATCCCTACTTTTGGGCCTTTTCTATTGCTGACGAGATTATCCCTACTTTTGGGCCTTTTCTATTGCTGCCGAGATTATCCTTACTTTTGGGCCTTTTCTGTTGCTGACGAGATTTTTTTCATACTTTTGGGCCTTTTTTATTGCTGACGAGATTATCCCTACTTTTGGGCCTTTTCTGTTGCTGACGAGATTTTTTTCATACTTTTGGTCCTTTTCTGTTGCTGACGAGATTTTTCCTACTTTTGGGCCTTTTCTATTGCTGACGAGATTTTCCCTACTTTTGGCCCTTTTCTATTGCTGACGAGATTTTCCCTACTTTTGGGCCTTTTCTATTGCTGACGAGATTATCCCTACTTTTGGGCCTTTTCTATTGCTGACGAGATTATCCCTACTTTTGGGTTTTTTCTACTGCTGACGAGGTTATTTTTATACTATTGAGGTTTTTCTGTTGCTGACGAGATTTTTTTCATACTTTTGTGCCTTTTCTATTGCTGACGAGATTTTTTTCATACTTTTGGGCCTTTTCTATTGCTGACGAGATTATCCCTACTTTTGGGCTTTTTCTATTGCTGACGAGATTATCTCTACTTTTGGGCCTTTTCTATTGCTGACGAAAGAAATTATCCCTACTTTTAGGCCTTTTCTATTGCTGACGAGATTATCCCTACTTTTGGGCCTTTTCTATTGCTGACGAGATTTTCCCTACTTTTAGGCCTTTTCTATTGCTGACGAGATTTTCCCTACTTTTGGGCCTTTTCTATTGCTGACGAGATTTTTTTCATACTTTTGGGCCTTTTCTATTGCTGCCGAGATTATCCTTACTTTTGGGCCTTTTCTGTTGCTGACGAGATTTTTTTCATACTTTTGGGCCTTTTCTATTGCTGACGAGATTTTTTTCATACTTTTGGGCCTTTTCTATTGCTGACGAGATTTTTTTCATACTTTTGGGCCTTTTCTATTGCTGACGAGATTTTTTTTCATACTTTTGGGCCTTTTCTATTGCTGACGAGATTATCCCTACTTTTGGGCCTTTTCTATTGCTGACGAGATTATCCCTATTTTTGGGCCTTTTCTATTGCTAACAAGATTTTTTCCTTACTTTTGGGCCTATTCTATTGAGAAATCGGGGAGCCGAGTTTGAATTCCAGTTGAATTCAATGCATTCACTTACGCGCAAATACCCTTGGGATAGGTATTAATCCGTCGCTTCCTTCCAGTTATGGGTTAAATAACAGGACAGATTGGGTTCTATAGCCTTGGCTGGCAACCAATCTACCGCAGAAAGCAATGGCAACCTACAGCGGGATAATCTTCTGCCCAGTCAGTCATGTCTCTAAAGAGACATGATCGTCCAAACATGTATCACGTATGGCACTTAACTGACTGACTATTGCTGACGAGATTTTTTTCATATTTTGGGCCTTTTCTATTGCTGACGAGATTTTCCCTACTTTTAGGCCTTTTCTATTGCTGACGAGATTATCCCTACATTTGGGCCTTTTCTATTGCTGACGAGATTATCCCTACATTTGGGCCTTTTCTATTGCTGACGAGATTATCCCTACATTTGGGCCTTTTCTATTGCTGACGAGATTATCCCTACTTTTGGGCCTTTTCTATTGCTGACGAGATTATCCCTACTTTTGGGCCTTTTCTATTGCTGACGAGATTATCCCTACTTTTGGGTTTTTTCTACTGCTGACGAGGTTATTTTTATACTATTGAGGTTTTTCTGTTGCTGACGAGATTTTTTTCATACTTTTGTGCCTTTTCTATTGCTGACGAGATTTTTTTCATACTTTTGGGCCTTTTCTATTGCTGACGAGATTATCCCTACTTTTGGGCTTTTTCTATTGCTGACGAGATTATCTCTACTTTTGGGCCTTTTCTATTGCTGACGAAATTATCCCTACTTTTAGGCCTTTTCTATTGCTGACGAGATTATCCCTACTTTTGGGCCTTTTCTATTGCTGACGAGATTTTCCCTACTTTTAGGCCTTTTCTATTGCTGACGAGATTTTCCCTACTTTTGGGCCTTTTCTATTGCTGACGAGATTTTTTTCATACTTTTGGGCCTTTTATATTGCTGCCGAGATTATCCTTACTTTTGGGCCTTTTCTGTTGCTGACGAGATTTTTTTCATACTTTTGGGCCTTTTCTATTGCTGACGAGATTTTTTTCATATTTTTGGGCCTTTTCTATTGCTGACGAGATTTTTTTCATACTTTTGGTCCTTTTCTATTGCTGACGAGATTTTTTTCATACTTTTGGGCCTTTTCTATTGCTGACGAGATTTTTTTTCATACTTTTGGGCCTTTTCTATTGCTGACGAGATTATCCCTACTTTTGGGCCTTTTCTATTGCTGACGAGATTATCCCTACTTTTGGGTCTTTTCTATTGCTGACGAGATTATCCTTACTTTTGGGCCTTTTCTGTTGCTGACGAGATTTTTTTCATACTTTTGGGCCTTTTCTATTGCTGACGAGATTTTTTTCATACTTTTGGGCCTTTTCTATTGCTGACGAGATTTTTTTCATACTTTTGGGCCTTTTCTATTGCTGACGAGATTTTTTTTCATACTTTTGGGCCTTTTCTATTGCTGACGAGATTTTTTTCATACTTTTGGGCCTTTTCTATTGCTGACGAGATTTTTTTCATACTTTTGGGCCTTTTCTATTGCTGACGAGATTTTTTTCATACTTTTGGGCCTTTTCTATTGCTGACGAGATTTTTTTCATACTTTTGGGCCTTTTCTATTGCTGACGAGATTTTTTTTCATACTTTTGGGCCTTTTCTATTGCTAACAAGATTATCCCTACTTTTGGGCCTTTTCTATTGCTGACGAGATTATCCCTACTTTTGGGCCTTTTCTATTGCTGCCGAGATTATCCTTACTTTTGGGCCTTTTCTGTTGCTGACGAGATTTTTTTCATACTTTTGGGCCTTTTTTATTGCTGACGAGATTATCCCTACTTTTGGGCCTTTTCTGTTGCTGACGAGATTTTTTTCATACTTTTGGGCCTTTTCTGTTGCTGACGAGATTTTTCCTACTTTTGGGCCTTTTCTATTGCTGACGAGATTTTCCCTACTTTTGGCCCTTTTCTATTGCTGACGAGATTTTCCCTACTTTTGGGCCTTTTCTATTGCTGACGAGATTATCCCTACTTTTGGGCCTTTTCTATTGCTGACGAGATTATCCCTACTTTTGGGTTTTTTCTACTGCTGACGAGGTTATTTTTATACTATTGAGGTTTTTCTGTTGCTGACGAGATTTTTTTCATACTTTTGTGCCTTTTCTATTGCTGACGAGATTTTTTTCATACTTTTGGGCCTTTTCTATTGCTGACGAGATTATCCCTACTTTTGGGCTTTTTCTATTGCTGACGAGATTATCTCTACTTTTGGGCCTTTTCTATTGCTGACGAAATTATCCCTACTTTTAGGCCTTTTCTATTGCTGACGAGATTATCCCTACTTTTGGGCCTTTCTATTGCTGACGAGATTTTCCCTACTTTTAGGCCTTTTCTATTACTGACGAGATTTTCCCCTGCTTTTGGGCCTTTTCTATTGCTGACGAGATTTTTTTCATACTTTTGGGCCTTTTCTATTGCTGCCGAGATTATCCTTACTTTTGGGCCTTTTCTGTTGCTGACGAGATTTTTTCATACTTTTGGGCCTTTTCTATTGCTGACGAGATTTTTCATACTTTTGGGCCTTTTCTATTGCTGACGAGATTTTTCATACTTTTGAGCCTTTTCTATTGCTGACGAGATTTTTTTCATACTTTTGGGCCTTTTCTATTGCTGACGAGATTTTTTTCATACTTTTGGGCCTTTTCTATTGCTGACGAGATTTTTTTCCTTACTTTTGGGCCTTTTCTATTGCTGACGAGATTTTTTCATACTTTTGGGCCTTTTCTATTGCTGACGAGATTATCCCTACTTTGGGCCTTTTCTATTGCTGACGAGATTATCCCTACTTTTGGGTCTTTTCTATTGCTGACGAGATTATCCTTACTTTGGGCCTTTTCTGTTGCTGACGAGATTTTTTTCATACTTTTGGGCCTTTTCTATTGCTGACGAGATTTTTTTCATACTTTTGGGCCTTTTCTATTGCTGACGAGATTTTTTTCATACTTTTGGGCCTTTTCTATTGCTGACGAGATTTTTTTTCCTTAGCTTTTGGGCCTTTTCTATTGCTGACGAGATTTTTCATACTTTTGGGCCTTTTCTATTGCTGACGAGATTTTTTTCATACTTTTGGGCCTTTTCTATTGCTGACGAGATTTTTTTTTCATGCTTTTGGGCCTTTTCTATTGCTGACGAGATTTTTTTCATACTTTTGGGCCTTTTCTATTGCTGACGAGATTTTTTTTCATACTTTTGGGCCTTTTTTATTGCTGACGAAGATTATCCCTACTTTTGGGCCTTTTCTGTTGCTGACGAGATTTTTTCCTACTTTTGGGCCTTTTCTGTTGCTGACGAGATTTTTTCCTACTTTTGGGCCTTTTCTATTGCTGACGAGATTTTCCCTACTTTTGGCCCTTTTCTATTGCTGACAGAGATTTTCCCTGGGCCTTTTCTATTGCTGGCTTGAATTATCCCTACTTTTGGGCCTTTTTCTATTGCTGACGATTATCCTTACTTTTGGGCCTTTTCTGTTGTAACGAGATTTTTTTCGTACTTTTGGGCCTTTCTATTGTGACGAGATTTTTTTCATACTTTTGGTCCTTTTCTATTGCTGCCGAGATTATCCTTACTTTTGGGCCTTTTCTGTTGCTGACGAGATTTTTTTCATACTTTTGGGCCTTTTCTATTGCTGACGAGATTTTTTTCATACTTTTGGGCCTTTTCTATTGCTGACGAGATTTTTTTCATACTTTTGGGCCTTTTCTATTGCTGACGAGATTTTTTTCATGCTGGGCCTTTTCTATTGCTGACAGAGATTTTTCATACTTTTGGGCCTTTCTATTGCTGACGAGATTTTTCATACTTTTGGGCCTTTTCTATTGCTTTGACGAGATTTTTCATATTTTTGGGCCTTTTCTATTGCTGACGAGATTTTTTTCATACTTTTGGTCCTTTTCTATTGCGTGATTTTTTTCATACTTTTGGGCCTTTTCTATTGCTGACGAGATTTTTTTTCATACTTTTGGGCCTTTTCTATTGCTGACGAGATTATCCCTACTTTTGGGCCTTTTCTGTTGCTGACGAGATTTTTCCTACTTTTAGGCCTTTTCTATTGCTGACGAGATTTTCCCTACTTTTGGGCCTTTTCTATTTCTGACGAGATTATCCCTACTTTTGGGCCTTTTCTATTGCTGACGAGATTTTTTTCATACTTTTGGGCCTTTTCTATTGCTGACGAGATTATCCTTACTTTTGGGCCTTTTCTATTTGTTGAATTTTTTTCATACTTTTAGGCCTTTTTGTGCTGACGATTTTTTCATACTTTTGGGCCTTTTCTATTGCTGACGAGATTTTTTTTTCATACTTTTGGGCCTTTTCTATTGCTGACGAGATTATCCCTACTTTTGGGCCTTTTCTGTTGCTGGCGAATTTTTTCTACTTTTTTGGGCCTTTTCTATTGCTGACGAGATTTTCCCTACTTTTGGGCCTTTCTATTGCTGACGAGATTTTCCCTACTTTTGGGCCTTTTCTATTTCTGACGAGATTATCCCTACTTTTAGGCCTTTTCTATTGCTGACGAGATTATCCCTACTTTTTGGGCCTTTTCTATTGCTGACGAGATTATCCTTACTTTTGGGCCTTTTCTGTTGCTGACGAGATTTTTTTCATACTTTTGGGCCTTTTTATTGTGACGAGATTTTTTTCATACTTTTTGGGCCTTTTCTATTGCTGACGAGATTTTTTCATACTTTTGGGCCTTTTCTATTGCTGACGAGATTTTTTTCATACTTTTGGGCCTTTTTCTATTGCTGACGAGATTTTTTCATACTTTTGAGCCTTTTCTATTGCTGACGAGATTTTCATACTTTTGGGCCTTTTCTATTGCTGACGATTTTTTTCATACTTTTTGGGCCTTTTCTATTGCTGATGAGATTTTTTCTATACTTTTTGGGCCTTTTTCTATTGCTGACGAGATTTTTTTCATACTTTTGGGCCTTTTCTCTATTGCTGAACGAGATTTTTTTCACTTTTGGGCCTTTTCATTGCTAACGAGATTTTATCCATACTTTTGGGCCTTTTCTATTGCTGACGAGATTATCCCTACTTTTGGGAGCCCTTTTCTATTGCTGCCGAGATTATCCTTACTTTTGGGCCTTTTCTGTTGCTGACGAGATTTTTTTTCATACTTTTGGGCCTTTTCTATTGCTGACGAGATTATCCCTACTTTTGGGCCTTTTCTGTTGCTGACGAGATTTTTTTCATACTTTTGGGCCTTTTCTATTGCTGACGAGATTTTTCCTACTTTTGGGCCTTTTCTATTGCTGACGAGATTTTCCCTACTTTTGGGCCTTTTCTATTGCTGACGAGATTTTCCCTACTTTTGGGCCTTTTCTATTGCTGACGAGATTATCCCTACTTTTGGGCCTTTTCTATTGCTGACGAGATTATCCCTACTTTTGGGCCTTTTCTATTGCTGACGAGATTATCCCTACTTTTGGGCCTTTTCTATTGCTGACGAGATTTTTTTCATACTTTTGGGCCTTTTCTATTGCTGACGAGATTTTTTTCATACTTTTGGGCCTTTTCTATTGCTGACGAGATTATCCCTACTTTTGGGCCTTTTCTGTTGCTGACGAGATTTTTCCTACTTTTGGGCCTTTTCTATTGCTGACGAGATTTTCCCTACTTTTGGGCCTTTTCTATTGCTGACGAGATTTTCCCTACTTTTGGGCCTTTTCTATTTCTGACGAGATTATCCCTACTTTTGGGCCTTTTCTATTGCTGACGAGATTTTTTTCATACTTTTGGGCCTTTTCTATTGCTGACGAGATTATCCTTACTTTTGGGCCTTTTCTATTGCTGACGAGATTTTCCCTACTTTTGGGCCTTTTCTGTTGCTGACGAGATTTTTCCTACTTTTGGGCCTTTTCTATTGCTGACGAGATTATCCCTACTTTTGGGCCTTTTCTATTGCTGACGAGATTATCCCTACTTTTGGGCCTTTTCTATTGCTGACGAGATTATCCTTACTTTTGGGCCTTTTCTGTTGCTGACGAGATTTTTTTCATACTTTTGGGCCTTTTTTATTGCTGACGAGATTTTTTTCATACTTTTGGGCCTTTTCTATTGCTGACGAGATTTTTTTTCATACTTTTGGGCCTTTTCTATTGCTGACGAGATTTTTTTCATACTTTTGGGCCTTTTCTATTGCTGACGAGATTTTTTTCATACTTTTGGGACTTTTCTATTGCTGACGAGATTTTTTTCATACTTTTGGGCCTTTTCTATTGCTGACGAGATTTTTTTCATACTTTTGGGCCTTTTCTATTGCTGACGAGATTTTTTTCATACTTTTGGGCCTTTTCTATTGCTGACGAGATTTTTTTCATACTTTTGGGCCTTTTCTATTGCTAACGAGATTATCCATACTTTTGGGCCTTTTCTATTGCTGACGAGATTATCCCTACTTTTGGGCCTTTTCTATTGCTGCCGAGATTATCCTTACTTTTGGGCCTTTTCTGTTGCTGACGAGATTTTTTTTCATACTTTTGGGCCTTTTCTATTGCTGACGAGATTATCCCTACTTTTGGGCCTTTTCTGTTGCTGACGAGATTTTTTTCATACTTTTGGGCCTTTTCTATTGCTGACGAGATTTTTCCTACTTTTGGGCCTTTTCTATTGCTGACGAGATTTTCCCTACTTTTGGGCCTTTTCTATTGCTGACGAGATTTTCCCTACTTTTGGGCCTTTTCTATTGCTGACGAGATTATCCCTACTTTTGGGCCTTTTCTATTGCTGACGAGATTATCCCTACTTTTGGGCCTTTTCTATTGCTGACGAGATTTTTTTCATACTTTTGGGCCTTTTCTATTGCTGACGAGATTTTTTTCATACTTTTGGGCCTTTTCTATTGCTGACGAGATTATCCCTACTTTTGGGCCTTTTCTGTTGCTGACGAGATTTTTCCTACTTTTGGGCCTTTTCTATTGCTGACGAGATTTTCCCTACTTTTGGGCCTTTTCTATTGCTGACGAGATTTTCCCTACTTTTGGGCCTTTTCTATTGCTGACGAGATTATCCCTACTTTTGGGCCTTTTCTATTGCTGCCGAGATTATCCTTACTTTTGGGCCTTTTCTGTTGCTGACGAGATTTTTTTCATACTTTTGGGCCTTTTTTATTGCTGACGAGATTATCCCTACTTTTGGGCCTTTTCTGTTGCTGACGAGATTTTTTTCATACTTTTGGGCCTTTTCTGTTGCTGACGAGATTTTTCCTACTTTTGGGCCTTTTCTATTGCTGACGAGATTTTCCCTACTTTTGGCCCTTTTCTATTGCTGACGAGATTTTCCCTACTTTTGGGCCTTTTCTATTGCTGACGAGATTATCCCTACTTTTGGGCCTTTTCTATTGCTGACGAGATTATCCCTACTTTTGGGTTTTTTCTACTGCTGACGAGGTTATTTTTATACTATTGAGGTTTTTCTGTTGCTGACGAGATTTTTTTCATACTTTTGTGCCTTTTCTATTGCTGACGAGATTTTTTTCATACTTTTGGGCCTTTTCTATTGCTGACGAGATTATCCCTACTTTTGGGCTTTTTCTATTGCTGACGAGATTATCTCTACTTTTGGGCCTTTTCTATTGCTGACGAAATTATCCCTACTTTTAGGCCTTTTCTATTGCTGACGAGATTATCCCTACTTTTGGGCCTTTTCTATTGCTGACGAGATTTTCCCTACTTTTAGGCCTTTTCTATTGCTGACGAGATTTTCCCTACTTTTGGGCCTTTTCTATTGCTGACGAGATTTTTTTCATACTTTTGGGCCTTTTCTATTGCTGCCGAGATTATCCTTACTTTTGGGCCTTTTCTGTTGCTGACGAGATTTTTTTCATACTTTTGGGCCTTTTCTATTGCTGACGAGATTTTTTTCATACTTTTGGGCCTTTTCTATTGCTGACGAGATTTTTTTCATACTTTTGGGCCTTTTCTATTGCTGACGAGATTTTTTTCATACTTTTGGGCCTTTTCTATTGCTGACGAGATTTTTTTCATACTTTTGGGCCTTTTCTATTGCTGACGAGATTTTTTTCATACTTTTGGGCCTTTTCTATTGCTGACGAGATTTTTTTTCATACTTTTGGGCCTTTTCTATTGCTGACGAGATTATCCCTACTTTTGGGCCTTTTCTATTGCTGACGAGATTATCCCTACTTTTGGGTCTTTTCTATTGCTGACGAGATTATCCTTACTTTTGGGCCTTTTCTGTTGCTGACGAGATTTTTTTCATACTTTTGGGCCTTTTCTATTGCTGACGAGATTTTTTTCATACTTTTGGGCCTTTTCTATTGCTGACGAGATTTTTTTCATACTTTTGGGCCTTTTCTATTGCTGACGAGATTTTTTTTCATACTTTTGGGCCTTTTCTATTGCTGACGAGATTTTTTTCATACTTTTGGGCCTTTTCTATTGCTGACGAGATTTTTTTCATACTTTTGGGCCTTTTCTATTGCTGACGAGATTTTTTTCATACTTTTGGGCCTTTTCTATTGCTGACGAGATTTTTTTCATACTTTTGGGCCTTTTCTATTGCTGACGAGATTTTTTTTCATACTTTTGGGCCTTTTTTATTGCTGACGAGATTATCCCTACTTTTGGGCCTTTTCTGTTGCTGACGAGATTTTTTTCCTACTTTTGGGCCTTTTCTGTTGCTGACGAGATTTTTCCTACTTTTGGGCCTTTTCTATTGCTGACGAGATTTTCCCTACTTTTGGCCCTTTTCTATTGCTGACGAGATTTTCCCTACTTTTGGGCCTTTTCTATTGCTGACGAGATTATCCCTACTTTTGGGCCTTTTCTATTGCTGTCGAGATTATCCTTACTTTTGGGCCTTTTCTGTTGCTGACGAGATTTTTTTCATACTTTTGGGCCTTTTCTATTGCTGACGAGATTTTTTTCATACTTTTGGTCCTTTTCTATTGCTGCCGAGATTATCCTTACTTTTGGGCCTTTTCTGTTGCTGACGAGATTTTTTTCATACTTTTGGGCCTTTTCTATTGCTGACGAGATTTTTTTCATACTTTTGGGCCTTTTCTATTGCTGACGAGATTTTTTTCATACTTTTGGGCCTTTTCTATTGCTGACGAGATTTTTTTCATACTTTTGGGCCTTTTCTATTGCTGACGAGATTTTTTTCATACTTTTGGGCCTTTTCTATTGCTGACGAGATTTTTTTCATACTTTTGGGCCTTTTCTATTGCTGACGAGATTTTTTTCATATTTTTGGGCCTTTTCTATTGCTGACGAGATTTTTTTCATACTTTTGGTCCTTTTCTATTGCTGACGAGATTTTTTTCATACTTTTGGGCCTTTTCTATTGCTGACGAGATTTTTTTCATACTTTTGGGCCTTTTCTATTGCTGACGAGATTATCCCTACTTTTGGGCCTTTTCTGTTGCTGACGAGATTTTTCCTACTTTTGGGCCTTTTCTATTGCTGACGAGATTTTCCCTACTTTTGGGCCTTTTCTATTGCTGACGAGATTTTCCCTACTTTTGGGCCTTTTCTATTTCTGACGAGATTATCCCTACTTTTGGGCCTTTTCTATTGCTGACGAGATTTTTTTCATACTTTTGGGCCTTTTCTATTGCTGACGAGATTATCCTTACTTTTGGGCCTTTTCTGTTGCTGACGAGATTTTTTTCATACTTTTGGGCCTTTTTTATTGCTGACGAGATTTTTTTCATACTTTTGGGCCTTTTCTATTGCTGACGAGATTTTTTTCATACTTTTGGGCCTTTTCTATTGCTGACGAGATTATCCCTACTTTTGGGCCTTTTCTGTTGCTGACGAGATTTTTCCTACTTTTGGGCCTTTTCTATTGCTGACGAGATTTTCCCTACTTTTGGGCCTTTTCTATTGCTGACGAGATTTTCCCTACTTTTGGGCCTTTTCTATTTCTGACGAGATTATCCCTACTTTTGGGCCTTTTCTATTGCTGACGAGATTATCCCTACTTTTGGGCCTTTTCTATTGCTGACGAGATTATCCTTACTTTTGGGCCTTTTCTGTTGCTGACGAGATTTTTTTCATACTTTTGGGCCTTTTTTATTGCTGACGAGATTTTTTTCATACTTTTGGGCCTTTTCTATTGCTGACGAGATTTTTTTTTCATACTTTTGGGCCTTTTCTATTGCTGACGAGATTTTTTTCATACTTTTGGGCCTTTTCTATTGCTGACGAGATTTTTTTCATACTTTTGGGACTTTTCTATTGCTGACGAGATTTTTTTCATACTTTTGGGCCTTTTCTATTGCTGACGAGATTTTTTTCATACTTTTGGGCCTTTTCTATTGCTGACGAGATTTTTTTCATACTTTTGGGCCTTTTCTATTGCTGACGAGATTTTTTTCATACTTTTGGGCCTTTTCTATTGCTAACGAGATTATCCATACTTTTGGGCCTTTTCTATTGCTGACGAGATTATCCCTACTTTTGGGCCTTTTCTATTGCTGCCGAGATTATCCTTACTTTTGGGCCTTTTCTGTTGCTGACGAGATTTTTTTTCATACTTTTGGGCCTTTTCTATTGCTGACGAGATTATCCCTACTTTTGGGCCTTTTCTGTTGCTGACGAGATTTTTTTCATACTTTTGGGCCTTTTCTATTGCTGACGAGATTTTTCCTACTTTTGGGCCTTTTCTATTGCTGACGAGATTTTCCCTACTTTTGGGCCTTTTCTATTGCTGACGAGATTTTCCCTACTTTTGGGCCTTTTCTATTGCTGACGAGATTATCCCTACTTTTGGGCCTTTTCTATTGCTGACGAGATTATCCCTACTTTTGGGCCTTTTCTATTGCTGACGAGATTTTTTTCATACTTTTGGGCCTTTTCTATTGCTGACGAGATTTTTTTCATACTTTTGGGCCTTTTCTATTGCTGACGAGATTATCCCTACTTTTGGGCCTTTTCTGTTGCTGACGAGATTTTTCCTACTTTTGGGCCTTTTCTATTGCTGACGAGATTTTCCCTACTTTTGGGCCTTTTCTATTGCTGACGAGATTTTCCCTACTTTTGGGCCTTTTCTATTTCTGACGAGATTATCCCTACTTTTGGGCCTTTTCTATTGCTGACGAGATTTTTTTCATACTTTTGGGCCTTTTCTATTGCTGACGAGATTATCCTTACTTTTGGGCCTTTTCTATTGCTGACGAGATTTTCCCTACTTTTGGGCCTTTTCTATTGCTGACCATTAGGACAGATTGGGTTCTATAGCCTCGGCTGGCAACCAGTTTTCATACTTTTGGTCCTTTTCTATTGCTGACGAGATTTTTTTCATACTTTTGGGCCTTTTCTATTGCTGACGAGATTTTTTTCATACTTTTGGGCCTTTTCTATTGCTGACGAGATTATCCCTACTTTTGGGCCTTTTCTATTGCTGACGAGATTATCCCTACTTTTGGGCCTTTTCTATTGCTGACAAGATTATCCCTACTTTTGGGCCTTTTCTATTGCTGACGAGATTTTCCCTACTTTTGGGCCTTTTCTATTGCTGACCATTAGGACAGATTGGGTTCTATAGCCTCGGCTGGCAACCAGTCTACCGGAGAAAGTAATGTCAACCTACTGCGGGATAATCTTCTGCCCAGTCATCCATGTCTCTGTCAAGACATGATCGCCCAAGCGTGTATCACTTATGGCACTTAACTGACTGACCTCATTTTACTTCACGATTTATTCATTAGAATTCGGGGTTATTGCCTTGATTATAGTGGTTCATAATCGCTACGAAGATGCAGTAAATAAAGAAACTGTTCGCTTGTCTGTCTTGAAATACTCTTAACTTTCCCGAAATTGAACACTGACCTCCCGTGCCGGTAGGGCTCTGCATATCTGTTAACATTCCCGAAATTGAACCCTGACCTCCCGTGCCGGTAGGGCTCTGCATATCTGTTACCTACCACACAGACCTACACAAACTGATGAATGTTTATCAGTGTTTTGAATATCAGTCAGTTAAGTGAATGCAAGGAATTCAACTGGAATTCGAACTCGACTCCCCGATTTGTCGTTTCGAGTCGATATCATTGCACCACAATGTGCAACAATGTTGAATATACAAAGCCGAAAATGTGGGACACTCAGTGAGGATAAAATTCGAGTTACCCTCACGGTCTACTAGACATGGTCGCTAACGATTACACCAAATCGAGGCAACCCACTGTAAATGGTTCTTTTTCGATGTATCTCCTTTGTTTTTATAGTCACTCTCCCACCGGTAATCAGATTTCAAATTCACACACAGCCACGTAAAAAAAAAGATAGTCGATTAAACATACGTTTCCCCAGATCGTCCACCAGTGTATACATTGGAGGTGGGGAACGAAATTGTGCAGTAGCAGATACCAATATAATGAAACCTAAACAGTAATAAAAAGATTTCAAAAACGTAAAGAGTAAAGTTGTAGCGATAGTCATCTTGAGATCGATCACTGTATTTTCTTTCTTTTTTTTTTTCTTTCTTTCTTTCTTTCTTTCTTTCTTTATCGATTTATCCTTCCATCTCCGTATCAAAGAATCTGTTAGTCGATGTTTGGATCAATTTTTCTTTCAGTCTGAATGAAGAAAATTTGTTCTCATCTTTCAACTCTTGCTTTTGGTACATTCAGAATCAAACGCAGATATCTTCAGAACATTGAAATAGCCAAATTCAATGAGAAAGGACACGACGAACTCTTTTAAGGACGGTAGAAAAAAAAATAATGTCCATATTTTCATCCTTCATCTCGGAAGAAAGGCAGAGTTGACTTTTAGTCTAATTTGTTTCTTTACTTTCGAAATGACTGTCATGTATAAATAGACATTTTAATTAGACAGAGGCTAGTGAATACTTCTGCAAAAGAAGTTTGAGAAGACGTTGAATTGCATACAAGACGGTCAGAAACTGACTCCTGTGTGTTTGTGTGACGTATACATTAATGCAGACACAAATATGGCAAACATTTTTAAGGGAACAAAATAAAACACATGTCTTTATAACTTGGTACACACGAGCTTTATACATGTATAATTATGCACGTTTCATTAAAAATGACAGATAAGCTATTCTGGTGAAGTATTTATCTATCTTTTTTTTTTCTTTTAGTACAGAAATTACATAATTGTCCGAATGCTTTGTTTATCCGAGCGTTTTCGGCTGTACTTTTAGCCATTATCGTAGACATAAAACATACACACTACTTTACAAACCTACATATACACTACATACATTCTGTTACACATAAAATAAAATTTATCCACGAATATGATGTTATACTAACCTATAGTCAGTAATGGGTATAATCCTTATATATGTTCGATTATATTGAGAGAGCGGTGTTTTTTGTTTTGATTTTTTTTACAGTCTAGTAGTTCTTTACTAACAGTGATTGTTTACTTTATTTCATTACTAGCAGTATAGCCCGGCGTTGCTCGGGTGTAATGAAAGCTTTAAAACTAATCCATGGTCCTAGAGCTCAGACTCTTTGGACGTTGGCACGTAAGACTAAAAACCAATAGTTGTTTCCAGTTAAAGCGAAAAGGTAGACTGAAATAAAAATGTATGGATGTAAGTCAAATTTTGATTTCCTGGTATCGATATCAAATAAGACTTTTTCGCCGTAAAATGAACTTTGAAGGCTAAATAAGTCCTCTAAGTAAATGGTATCATGGCTGAGACTAAGAACTACAGTTATACCTACTTAAAGCCAAATCCGAAGCAAAAACTAAAATAAAAGGGCTGAAAATAAAAATGGATACATACAGGCAGATAAACACACACACGCACACAAACATCTTGCATTATATATATATATATATATATATATATATATATTATCAATTTTCTGCACTATTGTAAGAACTGCAACCGTGAAACTTCTGAAGATAGTTTCTTTTGTCTTTGTCAATGAGTGTATCAAATTTGATTAAAATCGGACCACTTTTTCTATAAGCTGATTTTTTTCAATTTTCGATATTTATCGGGGTTACCTCGACACAAAACCTAGCTAAGAACACTGGCAAACGCTTATAGTACAACTGTGTAAATTTTCAAGAAAATCTGTTCAGTCGTTTTGGAGTCTAAGTTAACGGACACACACACAGACAAAAGTTTTATTTATAAATAAGTTTAGATATAAATATTAATATTTATTTCCAAACTCCGTTTTGGGTTATTACTCAAAATTTTAGGTTATAGTATAACGTATGTTCTCCAAAAAAAAAATCTAAGATGACATAAAATTTTAACCGTATTACCTTGTCATTTTCAATGAAACCTGCATAAAAGAGATTGATGCGCACATTATATATATATATATATATATATATATATCTGAGATTAAGTAGTATTTACATTATTCAGACTGTTGTCTTCCTTGCCATTTGTACTCCGGCCTTCTTCAGGTGCTACGAATTTTGAACTGAACCCTTTATTACATTCACTGGGGTATATCATTCTCATTCCTTGCCTCGTATTAATGTCATGAATTATCTCCCTCTAACCCTGCAAGTTACTTGTTCACCACTTTTGTAGCCTGGTATTGAACTTACAACGCTTTTGGTCAAGTCAGAGGTCCTTAACCAACGTCTATATCCACTGTGCCATAAGGACAAGAACAACTGAATTTTTTGAACTCATAAACTTAATGTTCAGTAATCCTTTTTTACCAGAGTTCATATTGCAAATTTTTTTTATGTTAATGATTTTCTTAAGTATTTTTTTTTTTACCTGAGTTCATATTGCAATTTTGACACTTATGATTTTCTTTGGCACTCCGTATTACTGGTTCCCATATTGCGCTCATCTCTATACATTGTCGGCTTAGGAGATTTTCGAAGCCCAGCATATCTGCTGATTCCTGAAGTTTACGTAGTTTCCAGTGGCGTTCTCTATCTATTATTTCAAGTTCATCCCATAGGGGGCGGTGATCCTTTCTGCATATGAACAAAGATGAGGAAAATAGTCCGAATAATGTAAATACTAATATATATATATATATATATATATATATATATACACACACACATATATATATATATATATATATATATATATATACACACACACACACATATATATATATATATATATATATATACATATATATATATATATATATATATATATATATATATATATAACACTCTAAATCAGAGAAAAATTACATGAACACTATCCACTAGATTCGGCCAACGCTTTTATCCACTGGCCATGTGTCTTCAAGCATTGGTTGAATACAGTGACTTGACTTTAAACAGCTTTGATATTGAGACACCCGGAAGAAGCATGGCTTATGGAACTAGAAAAATGTACCCTGGCTAACGAAATAAAGAGTTCAGCTCGAAATTCTGATCACCTGAAAAATATGACAAAAATTAAGACTACAGCCTGAATAAAGTAAATTGTATAAATAATTACCTCATCTTAAAACTGTAGACAAAGACCATGATTTTCTGCAAAATCATCCGTTTTGGATGGCAGAAGTAGTAATTGTGGCAATATTGTGAAACCATGATAACATAAAGGAAATCTCTAAAACAGCCATAAAGCGAAGTCAGTATATCTGTCTGTTTATAACAGGCAATAAAATCTAACCTCATCTTGCACCGTTGATGAATAATTAAGTAGTCTTAACCAGCAAAGGTGTGCATTTTATATAACTGCTTAAAACAAGTTATTGGTCATTCTTACAATACGTTGAAAACCGAAAAATACCTGGATATTTGTCGCTTAACCCTTACCAGTTTTCCATTGCTTATCACAGACATTTTTTCTGATGGAATTAAATTTAACTTCAAACTTGATAGCAAATGTAATTTCCGTGGTGAAAATGTTTTTAAGTGAAATTCAGTGTTTTCCTTCTAGACTGGCTTATAACAAGGCTAAAATGTTCACTACGGTATGAGTCTATTTCTTTTCCCAGCTAATGGTGAAGGAAATGGGTTCATATCTTTTCAAGAGTATTTGAACGCAACAAGCTCAGCTGGAATTTGAAATGCAGACTCCAGTATTACTTTGCGATATCCACTGTGCTGCATATCAAGCGAGGCCAAGGCTTCGCATGTCGGTGTAGCGTGGCCAAGGCTTCGCATGTCGGTGTAGCGTGGCCAAGGCTTCGCATGTCGGTGTGGCGTGGCCAAGGCTTCGCATGTCGGTGTAGCGTGGCCAAGGCTTTGCATGTCGGTGTAGCCTGACGAACATTACGTTCACTCTATCGTACATCTACACACCGTTTAAGTATTATTGAAATCTAATGAGAATAATTATTTTTTTACACACTTTCTCCTCTTCATATCTAAGATGTCGAACATAGATATCAAACTTTTTTAAACTGGATAAATTTGTATGGGTAGGTATTAGGCTATCACAATGCGTTTAGTATTATAAAGGATGGTAAAGAAGGTGTTGGGTATTACCTATTTATTATTCGTTAATATTTCGAGATCAGAATCTCATCTTCAGAATGATAGGAAAGCTTGGTTTAAAGTTGTCCGCCGCTGGACAGTGCCTTTAAACGAATGGATAAATTTGGTCGATTTCAATAAAACATATTTATATATCGAGAGTAATTGATGGATCTGTTCAAAGGAGGTTTATGGTTGTGCTATCACAAAGGTTTTGGCGTACTGGCCTTGTTTTAAATACTAATCATGCCAAAGTATACACTCTCTCCAAGAAACTGTATTCCTCATAATACGGTTAGCGTACAATAACACATTACTCAATAAATCCCGGGCCTAACTAATGAAGCAACAATTTTATAAAAAATTCAACTTTATTCATCAACATAGTCTGCTTCTCGGGTGATACACTGATTCCAAAGTGTCTCTAACAATTCTTCGATGCCTTTCTGTGGAACCATTTGTCTTTGGTCTCGAATTACGCATTAGGTTCCTATATCACTTCTTCATTGGAGCCAAATCACTTTCCCTTGAGTATTCTTTTGAGGTCTGCAAACAGCTAGTAGTCGCTGGGAGATCTGGAGAATAAGTTGCATGCAGAAGCAATTCGAAGTGCAATTCATGTAGTTTTGCTGTAGTTGCGATCGACTTGTGATACGATGCGTTGTCTTGTTGAAAGATCATTTTTCCTTCATTTGTGGCCGTTTTTTGGTAACTTCTTTCTTCAAAAGCATTAATAATTCTATGTAATGTTCGCTAATGATGGCTCTTCGATTCTCAAGGTAATCGATGAACAAAATACTTTGTGCATCTCAAAATATGGAGGCCAAAACTTTGCTTGTTGATGTTTGCGTCTTTGGTCGCTTTGGACGGCTTTCACTTGCTGCTGTCCACTCAGCTGACTGACAATTTGACACCGGAGTGAAGTGGTGGATCCTTTTTTCATCGATTGTCACTTATTCCTGTTGCGTTGAAACAGTCGCAAACAATTCTCTGAATAGTCGACGCCTTGTTGTTTTTGATCGACTGTGAGCAAACGCGACACCCACTTTGAACATAGCTTTCTCATTGACAAATATTCATGCAAAATATGAATACATTGCTTTCTGATATGTTCAACTCCACTGCTATTTCACGCAACTTCAATTTATTATTGGTTAAAACAAGTCTGTGGATATTTTGTGTGTATATGTTTTCCGGGACTAATTGCTGACTTTGGGCGACCTGGGCATTCTGTACGACCGTGTTTAAAGTCGGCATACCATCCCTTAACCTTTGTTTCAGACGGAGCAGAGTCTGAATAACACTTATCAGACCATTGCTTTGCTTGAACAGTATTTTTTTCCATCAGAAAGCAATGCTTTAACAATACACGAAATTCAAATTGTTTCCATTGTTTTAAAAATTTTATGCAGTAGCTTCATTTAAATAAATATAATTTGTAATCTAATAAGATTGGGCCAAAATTTTGTCACGTGTCATTTGAAGGTTAGTATTTCATAAACATTATATAGATTTTTATTAGTGGTATCATGTATATGTTAGGCCCGAGACGTAATTGATTTGTTATGAACCACAGTTTTATTCTGCGCTGGTTTAATAAACACAAATGTACCTGAGCTGGTGTTTGCGACAGGGATTATCTCGGCCTCTTAACAAATAGCTATTATTATTTTTATTGTTTTCAATGTTGCACTCTAAACGAGCATCCTGAAAATATTTGGTGTTTTTTGAGGATGCTCGTACTAAGCGAAACGTCGACAAATTTCAGCTGATTTTCTAAAAGTCCATCTTATATGTTTGGTTCGGATATTTCACATCAGTTAATTTACCATATAAAATAAAATGAATTTCTGTGAAAGTTTTCGTTCTGCTGATTACTTAGCAAATTGAAAAGCACGCAATATCCCCCCCCCAATTTTACATTTACAGTTTCACTTCTATGAAATTAGGATAAGTGCAAGTACTGGTAATTTATCGGGTCTGGACTTCCAGATTTGTCAGTTTTACATCAGAGACCTTAGAAATATTTTCTGAGCCATTTGCGCAGAAGACGTGTATTGGATGCAATGAAATATTGTATAAAATGAAACTGCTCATCTTGTCAGTAGATTTTTTTTTAATCATTTCATCCCAAGCAAGGCATTCCCTGCCACTATTGCGCAGGGGGTTACATAGGGGAAAGTGATGAGAAAGAGTGGTTAGTTATAGGAAATATCAGAAGGAGAGTTATAAACAGATGAGGATACCAAGGATGGGGGTTGGGTAGATGGGATAAGTGTTTGACAGAATGGGTGCGAGTTAGTGTGTTATAGGAGGTGTCTATTCACCTCACATTTAAACTCCTGGAGAGTTTATCTGTCGGGGAAGCAAGTATGTGGAAGGGAATTCCACAGGCGGGAAATGCGAGAAAAGAAGCTGTTGGAGTAGAAATTGCGGTTACATTTTATCGGTTTCACTGTAAAAGGGAGGGACGTAGTTGCTAATCTAGTATTTCGTGCAAATTCGTACTTAGGGGGCACCATTGATCTAAGTTCATCGGAGCAGAAGTCGTGAAAGTATTTATAGAAGAGGCACAGGGAAGCCACGTCACGCTTATGAGAGAGTAACTGCAGCCGGTCTGTCAAGTTGGTATCAATCACATTACAGTGTGATGGATATTGGTTCGGAAGGAGAATTCGGAGAGCCGGGTTCTGATTCCAGTAGAATTCGTTGCATTAACTTACGTGCAAATACCTTTAGGAATTGTATTAATCCATCTTATCTCCCTCCAGCTATGGACTAAATAGAACAGATTAGGTTAGTTGCCTTGGTTGAAAGAAATGGTAATCTAGAGCGGGAAAATTTGCCTAGTCAGTCAAGAGACATGATCACCCAAGCGAATATCACTTCACTGATAATTAGATTTTGATTTTGTCTGTCCCTCTTACATTTAATGTCCTGTGAATATCAAATTCTCCGGGCCATTTTTTTCTTATGTCCCAGAAATTTCAAATGTCTCCTCGTTCTGTGTGTTCTTTGTCTCCATTTTCTTTAAAATATTCTTATTAATCACATGTTCTCTTTGTGATGTTCTCGGCATTATTATGTAGAACCACAATTTTTATTCGTGTATTTTATTTAACCGTGAGAAAATGGTCCAACCGTCGCTTCTATATAGCATTAATATTCAGTTCAGAACTCTTAATTGCTTCTAATGTAATATTTTTTTAATACTTTCCCCCGAAGCGCAGACAGAATTGCCACTGATGCACAGGTGATTACAGGAAAAAAGATACAGGTTACTGATGATGAGGTGGATGGGGCTTAGGGAGATAAATGACAATTGATGTCACATTCGAACTTTTGGAGATTGTAAGCCTCAGGGAAGCAGCTATACAGAAGGAAATTCCAAGGACGGGAAGCGCGAGAAAAGTAACTGTAAGAGTAGAAGTGTAGGCTACATTTGACCCCTTTTAACGATAAGGGTGGGACTGTATGCCAATCTAGTAGGACAAGTAAGTTCATGTGGTTAGGGCGTCAGAGCAGAATGCGTGAAAATGTTTGTAGAAAAGACGAAGGGAAGCCACATTTCGTCGGTAAGAAAATAACTGAGGACGAACTGCTACGTTAGTCTCGATTATACTAAAGATTCTCCTTTTGATTTTGCCGAAGACCTCGAGATGATATTTTTTTTAAATATTTTAGTTTTAGTAATTTCAGTGCATCTCCGGATTCTATTATAACATTTTTTTTTCATTATTAAAACACATTTCAGATATTTCTGTAAATACTTGATTTTATAAATTTCAATTCGTCTTACTGACAACCACACATTCTGTCTTCGAATAATTTTTCCTTTATTTTTGTCTGGGTTTACTTTCTGGGTCGTCTGTCAACACCGCGCCATCTGAGTATTTTATACGATTTAGATTGCGCCCAACAATAATCATACCTGGTAAACAACTCTTCGTTTTAGGCCTCTTTCTACATCTTTACATTACTCTATTATCTACTCCTAAATTTCGAATTATGGAATGAAGAATTCGATCGTATTTAATACTGTATAACGATGTCGGGTAATCATAATTAAAAATTCAAATGGTAAAATTAAATAATTAACATTTTATTCCCTACAGTATTTTGTCATCTAGTCTGGGGTATGCGGACCCTTGTTTTTTATCCCGCTCCAATATCTACTGCGGCAAATTATCATACTTTATGACGACATTGTTAATCAGAAAACACTAACTATGAGTATATAATACCCAGCACAAATTACGCCATCTTAATTACAATTTAATTAAATTTTCAGTAACTGATTTTCTGACCTAAATAATGTCTTAGTTTATTTTAATGTTAACTCAAAGTACACATTTTGAAGTGCCTATATGTAAAATATTTAAAATAGATTTATATTTAATATTTTTTTGATATTTTCAAAATCGGGTATGATATACCTATGGTTAGTAGTGGTGTAACTTTAATTGATGGTTAGTGTTCCAGGGTTAACTTTTTAGTACGTGTGCGTTGTGGAGCATTGGATATCGGCTCGGAACGAGAAATCGGGGAGCCGAGTTCGAATTCCAGCTGAATTAATTGCATTTACTTACGCACAAATACCATTGGGAAAGGTATTAATCCGTCGCTTCCTTCCAGTTATGGGTTAAATAACAGGACAGATTGGGTTCTATAGCCTTGGTCGGTAACCAGTCTACCGCAGAAAGCAATGGCAACCTACTGCGGGATAATCTTCTGCCCAGTCAGTCATGTCTCTTTCGAGACATGATCGCCCAGCCGTGTATCACGTATGACACTTAAACTGACTGATTGATTATATGATGTCAATCAATATTGGATTATTTAATATAAAATTATGCGTGGGGGGTACTCAATGAAGATTGAACCCCTTACTCAGTCATAAATGTCAGACAAAACTTGCTCATCATTGTCTCATGTGAAGGTTCCAATTTCTTTAGTACGCTGTTTGTTTTACAAGCAGTTTCAGTTTTGGGACTTGTTTTAACATTTCATGTGTTATGAACATATATAAACAAATAATGTTCTGTGGGTTTATCAAAGATTAACTGTTTAATCTGTTAGGAATGGTTGTTTGGTGGAATTTGTAAAGGTTACCACAAACTTTCTGGTAAAATGACAACGTTAAAAGCGATCGTATTCTCTCATGTTCAATATTTTGGATTGAAATCTCTTCCAACACCGCAAAATGCGACTTGGATTATTGCCTCCTTGGGCAGATGAGCTTATGGGTGTTTCTTTTGCACTATTTATTTACTAGCTAAAACCGTATAGATTATTAGGTAGACCGTCAATAGAAAATGCCATGGCGTATTCGTCATGGCAAATATGGGTTCTTTCTCTTTTTACAACAACTTTCGTTTACTTTTACCTTCAGAAAGGATACACGAACGCACATACCTGCTAACAAATGCTGGTGACACTAACATGCGAATTACATTTGCAGTTAGGGATGCATTTATCAAAATAGTATTTTGATTTACCATTCCATACGGCGAAATATGTTGTTTTGTTTTTGGTTTGTTTGTTGTTGTTGTTTCTTTTTATCTGGTTTGTCTGTTTTTGTTTGTTTTTTTTTGTTTTTTGTTTTCGGTTTGTTTGTTTTTTTATTGTTTTTGTTTTTGTTTGTTTTTGTTTTTGTTTTTGTTTGGGATTGTTTGGGGTTATTTTTTGGTTAATTTGCTTTTTGGTTGGATTGTTTGCTTTTTTTTTTTTTTTTGGTTTGTTTGTTTGCTTTTTTTTTTTTTTGCTTGTTTGCTTCTTTTTTTTTTGGTTTGTTTGTTTGCTTCTTTTTTTTTGTTTGCTTCTTTTTTTTTGTTTGTTTCCTTTTATTGGTTTGTTTGCTTTTTTGTGTTTGCGCTATTTTTGGTTTGTTTGTTTGCGTTATTTTTTGTTAGTTTGTTTGCTTTTTTTGGTTTGTGCTTTTGTGGGGGGTTGGTTTGTTTGTTTTGATTAGTTTGTTTGATTTCCTTTTGCTTTGTCTTTTTTTGTTTTTTGGGGGGGTTGGTTTGTTTGACTTTTTGTGGTTTGTTGTTTTTTTTTTTTTTTTTTTTTTTTTTTTGCTTAGTTGGTTTGTTTATTTTTGAGTTTTTTTTTTTGTTTGTTTGGTTGGTTTTTTTGTTTGGTTTGTTTTTGTTTGTTTGTTTTTTTGGTTTGTTTTTTGGGTTTGTTTGTTGTCTTTTTTTTTTGGTTTATTTTGTCTTTTTTTTGGTTTGTTTGTCTTTTTTCTTTTTTTTTGGGTTTGTTTGTTTGTCTTTTTTCTTTTTTGGGGTTTGTTTGTTTGTCTTTTTTTTGGGGTTGTTTGTTTGTCTTCTTTTTTTTTTGGTTTGTTTGTTTGTTTGTCTTTTTTTTTATTTGTTTGTTTGTCTTTTTTTGGTTTGTTTGTTTGTCTTTTTTTGGTTTGTTTGTTTGTCTTTTTTTTTTTATTTGTTTGTTTGTTTGTCTTCTTTATTTTTTTGTTTGTCTTCTTTTTTTTTTTTGTTTGTCTTCTTTTTTTTGGTTTGTTTGTTTGTCTTCTTTTTTTTTGGTTTGTTTGTTTGTTTGTCTTCTTTTTTTTTTGGTTTGTTTGTTTGTTTGTCTTTTTTTTGGTTTGTTTGTTTGTCTTCTTTTTTTTTTGGTGGGGGGGTTTGGTTGGTTTGTTTTTATGTCTTTTTGTTTGGGTTTTTTTTTGTTTGGTTGGTGTTTTTAGTTTGTTTGGGGTTTTTTTTGGTTTGTTTTTTGTCTTTTTTGGTTGTTTGTTTGGTTGGTTTTTTGATTGGGTTTTTTTTTGGTTTGTTTGGGGTTTTGTTTATTTGGTTTTTTGGGGGGAGGGTTTGTTTTGGTTTGTTTGGCTTTTTTTGTTTTGGTTTGGATTTTTTTAATGGTTTGTTTGTTTGGGTTTTTATGGTTTGTTTTTGGTTTGTTTTTTAATATAGCCGTCCACGTTGTCATCTAGCAAGACATTTCTTGTGAGCTCCTCAAAATAGTTTTGTTCGATAAACACCATATTGTTTGTCACATTTTTTATAATTTATTAAAAGAAACTAGATCCTTACATACGCTACATACAAAATATATGTTTTTAATAGGCATAGCATAGTCCGTCATAAGTTCAGGGGAGTGAATAATTAATTGGAAATATTTTTTCGTCAACCTTTAAAATGGAAAAGGCCAGATTTTTATTTGTGCTTAACCCAATCAAAAATTGTTTTGTACGTTTAGTTTTGAAAACGATATATCTATGGATGTACAACAGGAATTACAAAGTGGCAAATAATTTAATGGACAGACGTAGCAAAGAATGTTACAAAAAAATTCAAATCTAGCAGACTATATCTGAGGTGGGAAAGTGATCATCCTGTTCTTTCTGGGATGAGATTAAAATAAACGTTTGTGAGCATCGATGAGGAAGTGAAAAGGATGAACATATATTAAGTCGATACGTATTTACCTGGTTCGAGATAAGTGTAAACTAGCAATATTTATCTGAGGTCTGTAAGAAATTATATTGTAAGTGGGTCCTTTTTGAAGATCTAACTTCTCTCCGGGAGATTCATTCGACGTATTCTCGGACCCGCTCATGTGGCTTCCTATTTGACAGCATTCACAAAAAAAAGGGTTAACAAAATCGAAAGCCTATTTTCCTATCAGTTTTTTAATGGCTACATTTAATACTGCATCTAATTTTTTTCAACATCTGAGATGAAATATTTTATTACTGTTTCCTATCATCTATCTGGCCGTGTCTGTGTGGGTTCTGACTGACTGGATATATCGTCTCTCTCGTTAAAATGTTAGAGTAAGCATTGGCAATCAAAAGTAAAGAAATAGCACATTTTTCGGAATATAACACGCTTTTAGAATTTGACAGATTTTTTAAGAAATGATTCCATATAAACTTATGTTTTGTTTGTCGATATATATAATTTTAAGTATTCGTACTATATATAGCGTCCTCACAAAACCAATGTGTCAAACAGGGGCGTTCAGGCGTAACTTGATTACTTTAACCCGGTCACCGCTATATAATACGCTGGGTGATTTGTCATAATAGAATAATTTAAATGTTTTGTACATGGCGATAAATACGTGGTTTTAATAAGATTGAAATCTGCATCCGGGGTGCACGTCTATCATGACTGTCGCTTTAACTGAATTGGTCATAGAGGCTTAATAGCTACACGTTAGTGAAATTTTTCATGTTTATCTTGCTTGTTCAATTGTATCAGTTGTAGCAGCCATAATCCTATGTGAGTTCGTCTTGGTGTTTTCATTATTAATTTTGAACTACGTTTTCTTCCAACATTTTTGCTTTCTTCACATTGAGGCCATTACATTCTTTTTCTTCTTCTATGTGCCCTGTTCCTTCAGGACGTAGGCGATCATGGCTTTCCACGTTTCCTTATCCTTGGTGGCTCTTAGCACACCTCCTGTTACACCATGCAACCCTCGTTTCGTCATCCACCTGATCAGGTCCTTCAAATATGTTATCCGTTGCTTTCCCCTGTCTCTTTTTCCCTCTATCTGGCCTGTTAGTATCAGGTTCTCCAAGCTCTCCTGCCTTATTGCATGTTCCAGGAACTTCAGCTGTCTCTTTCTGATGCTCAGTATTAATTTACGTTTTATTTCCATCATTTTTAAAACCTCATCATTGCTCACATGCTCGATCCAGCATTCTTCTGTAGAACCACATTTCAGTTGCTTCAAGTTTTTCCTTCATCTTTGATGAGATTGTCCAACATTCACTGTCATATTGAAGAACTGACAACTCATAGCAAGCCAGTACTCTCTTCTTTGTTTCGAGCGAACTTGTCCTGTTTCTTAATACTTTATAAATGGAAGACACATATATAGCCTCGATGAGATTTGATTCAATATTTTAGGTTCATGTTTGACATTGAGGCCACACCATAAAGATGAAATAAATATCAATTTTAAAAAAATAAAATTTTTTGCTTCGCAGATTTTTCTTCATTACTTCTGAAATAAAGTTTGAATCTTTAAAAAATACTTCAAACTTTTACTTCCATTGATTGTTTTTATTATATAATTTTTTTCCTAAACATTTAAAAAGTGAATGAATTAATTAACCAAATGTAAAATCTCGGGAACCTGTGCTTTGCCGGCTGTAATCTTCTGATAAAATAATCAGAAGAAAAAGATTTTTTAGCAACGTACACCATTACTCATTACTGACTCGGTGCTTCAGCAACGATTTACATTTGATCCGGAGGCATTTTTGAATAAAAGATAAAGATCAAAAGATTAATACAAGAACGATTATTAAAAAGAAAAAAAGAAGCGCGTAACAAACTTTGCTAATGGTATCGAGACGATGGAGATCTGTTCTGGACCTCATTATAAAGTAGAGAACAAACATACTCATTATATCAGTAGCGATTATAGCTCTATGGTTGAATCTCGTGATCGGAGACTTTAAGGTCTGAATCACCATTCAATGTCTTGACAAGGAAAGATATAAAAGCAGCCTGTAAATTAGAGCAATTTT
This sequence comes from Ascarosepion bandense, assembly GCA_037127315.1. Lineage (NCBI taxonomy): Eukaryota > Metazoa > Mollusca > Cephalopoda > Sepiida > Sepiidae > Ascarosepion > Ascarosepion bandense. The sequence goes on along the minus strand of JBBBDQ010000505.1, from coordinate 3,568,897 downwards.
TTTTTATTATTATCGAAACGATCATTTGATTAAAATCTATGAGCCCCCACCCCGTACGGGAAAGAAAACTTAAATTACTTGATAAAGTTATACACATAATAGTCCATTGTTACTTAACTCAATAAAAATGGCATTTATTCGATTGACAGTACCTAATACTTTAATCAGTTTATTTAAGTATCAGTTTTTTCTCTTTTTTTTTCTAACCATTTCCTCTCACTCAAGGCGTAATGCCACTAGGACGCAAACGGTTACTGAAAGTGAAAGAAAATAAGATTTTAGTCAAGAAGATATTAGATGACGATTGGCGTTGCTTTTAATTTTTAAGATTCTAGTGATGAGAAGCAAGAAAATGTTCCAAGGGCGAGAAGTGCTTGCAAAGAAACTATTAATATAGAACTTGCGGTTGCATTTAGCTAGGTCAACAATAAAACAGTGAGACCTACTTGACAATCTATAAGTACGCTTATGTTCGTGTAGTCTAAGCACCAAAGAGTACAATCTTATCAGAACAATTACCATGAAAATATCTCGGTGGGGAAAAGACAGGATGAGACCGTATTACGACGACGGCAAAGTGACCAAAGTCGAGACGCTATGCCATGATTGATTGCAATGCAAACCCTTTGAAAGATTTAAATTCGCATCTCTGCTTCAATCATTTTTTCCGCTGCAATAATGTAGCTTTCCTGGGACTTTTCTACAAACATTTGCATGGGGATTCCTATTTGTTAAATGTAGTACTGGATTAAAGTATTAAGAAACAGGACAATTTCACTAGAAGCAAAGAGGTGAGTACTGGATTGCTTTGTGATGTCGGTTCTTCAATATGGCAGTGAATGTTGGACAATATCTTCGAAGATGAAGGAAATACTTGAAGCAGTTGAAATGTGGTTCTACAGTAGGATGCTGCGGATATCCTGGACCGAACATGTGAGCAATGACGAGATTTTAGAAACGATGGAAACGAAAAGGAAATTAATATTGAGCACCAGGAAGAAACAACTAAAATTCATGGGACATGCAATGAGGAAGGAGGGCTTGAAGAACCTGTTACTGACAGGCCAGATAGAGGGAAAATGAGACAAAGTTAAGCAGCGGATAACATATTTAAAGGACCTGATCAGGTGGGTGACGGAACGAGGGTTTCATGGTGCAACAGGAGAAAGCGTGCTAAGAGCCACCAGGGACAGGGAGATGTGAAAAGCCATGATTGCCTACGTCCTGAAAGGACATGGCACATAAAAGAAGTACTTGATTAGCAGCTAGATCTCATTTGACTGCTAGAATTGCTGAATGTAACCGTAAGCCATATTCTAGTAGTCCTTTCTCTCGCACTTATCACCTATGTAAATCTCTGCCAGTTTCTTGCATTCCTGCCAACTAAAATGTCAATCAATTAAGCGCCATACGTGATACACGCTGGGCGATCATGTCTCGAAAGAAACATGGCTGACTGGGCAGATTTTTTCACAGTAGATTTTCTTTACTTTCTGCGGTAGATTCGTTGACGACCATGCCTACAGAACCCAATCTGTCTTGCTATTTAATCCGTAGCTGAAATGAAGAGATGGATAAATATCTTTACCCAAGTATATTTTGTGCGTAAGTGAATGCAACGAATTAAACTGAAATTCTAACTCGGCTCTCCTATTTCTAGTTTCGTGTCGATATCCGTGCAAACATTTAAATGCAATGTTAACTTTCATCTTTTATTTCTTTGAATCTTGAATTTTTTTCCCCTGAAAAAAGGTTTCTCAGTTTCTTTCGCTCTGTTGTCTATTATCCTCAATAACCCTTTCTTAATGGATTTCTCGCCTGGATTTCTATGAAACGATAAAAAATCGAGAAAAAAAAAATGTAAGGAAAGTGATCTGAAAATAAAACGGGCACGTAATGTTTAATTTAAGTGTTTAAAATGGGCAGGTAACTCAGGATTTGTGTTGTGGTGCAGTGGATATCGACTCGAGAGATAGGAAAGCAGAGTTCGAATTCCAGTTAAGTTCGTTGCATTCACTTACGCGCAAATAAACTTGGTAAAGGTATTAATCCGTTTTTTCCTCCAGTTATGGATTAACTAGCTGGACAGATTGGGTTCTATAGCCTTGGTTGCCAACCAGTCTATTGCAGAAAATCTTCTGTCCAGTCAGTCATGTTTCTTCCGAGACATGATCGGCCAAGTGTGTACCACGTATAGCAGAACTGACCAAATATTTAATTTCTGTCAGGTAAATACAGTTTATTTTCTGGCTAATTTCAACCATCTACGGTCCTTTTAAAGAAAATAATTTAAAGAGGAATGTTTAAATCTCCAGTGTACTAAAAGCATTGTTTACGGTGCGAAATTTAAATTCAATGTTCGGTTAAGATACTGTGACAGAAAAATAGATCTTAGCATCACGTGACTAAATATGACCTTACAGTTCATATTTCAATATACTTCTCGACTAAAACAAATTTATTGATAATCTTGCAGTCTTTTGTTGTTTTGAGCTTCTAGAATGGTTAATCACTTTTTGTTGTGGGAATGGCAGTCCTGTTTAACTGTCGACCTAAATGTTTCAAGACTCTTTTTAGAAGATACACATACATATAAAGGTGTGTAAGACAAGGATGTGTCTTTTCACCAGATCTATTCAACTTATACAGCGAGACAATTCTGAGAGCCCTAGAAGTCAGGCTAGGATTCATCACTGGCAGCCACAATCAGAAAAATATAAAATGCGCAGATGACAGTGCTGATAGCAGGCACAGAAAGGAAACTACATGACCTCTAACAAAAAGTAGCTAGAGAAATCGGAAAAAAGGACTACAAATAAGTAAACTAAATGTATGATCATGTGTAACAGAAGAGTGCAAAATTCCATCTACAGGCAAGGGATACTAAAATCCAACAGGTACAGGAAATTAAATACCTGGGTAATCTTCTAACAGAAGACGGAAAGTGTGACACTGAGATCCAAAGGCGAGGCCAAGTATGCATTCCAGAAGCTGAGTAGAGTATTGAGACAATCTCGCTAAAAACAAAGAAAGTACTAGATTGTTACGTGATTATGTTCTTCGATATGGCAGTAAATGCTAGACAGTCTCTTCAAAGATGGAGAGACTTAAAGCGTACCAGAATTCATTTTCATTTTCCCAACCGCTTTTCTTCAAAGAACTCCACAATTTGAAACAAACCCTTGTCACCAGTAGCGTTTTAAGTAATTTACTTGAATACCATATCAAACTTTTTTGTCGTAACGTAACAAAAGGCAGATACAAATACGTGGACAAAAACAATAACTTTTTTTACAAAAATCAAATCCACAACGACACACAGGACGAATTTTTACTTCGCAATATCATCCGAAATTATGCAAAACCGACTCATTCAAACAAGAAAATTAAATTATCTATTATAAAAAATTCAGAACTGCCAACCCCATTATCAGATAATAATAATTCAACTATCAAATTTAAATTGCAGAGAACCAGTGTCGTATACGAATTTATATTTCAGGTGAGGAACTCAGTTCTTCAAAGATCAAAATCCGTAAATAATTACATTGGCTACAACACTGCAAAAATGACGAGGCGATTCACATTGCATCTTCCACACAACAGTTCTATCCGATCTCATTTAACACACATCAAGATCTTCAAGGACCTATCCGTGATAAACTTGTTGACAATACATACATAACATCATCCACATGAAAAAGATGATTCAATATAATGAAGGCATTACGAATAAACAAAGATAAATACTACACTTCAGAACATCAATTATGAACATGGTAACAATGTGCTTACTGTGTTTGGAACTTAACATACACAAGACTCTGTATGCGTAGACTTTATGCATTTTTATTTAAAAGTAAAACAAAATCCTTAATAATGGCTAAAATTATAGTAGAAAGCGCCAGAAAGTACAAAACGTTTGGAAAATTCTTATATAATTTGATTTCCGAAAAGAAAAAAAAATTATACGAACACATGAAAAAATTATATATAAAAGTAATGATAATACATGGTCATTTTGTCCAGTTTCCCCGCCCTCTTGTCCAGTTTCCCAAGAATTCGGCCCGCCCTCTTGTCCAGTATCCCCGGCCTTCGACCCGCCCTCTTGTCCCGTATTCCCGGCCTTCGACCCGCCCTCTTGTCCCGTATTCCCGGCCTTCGACCCGCCCTCTTGTCCCGTATTCCCGGCCTTCGACCCGCTCTCTTGTCCAGTATCCCCGGCCTTCGACCCGCCCTCTTGTCCAGTATCCCCGGCCTTCGACCCGCCCTCTTGTTCAGTTTCCCCGGCTTTCGCCAGTTTCACTCCCTTCGCCCCTTCCTTTTTAATGATTTTCTAATTCATTTTTTCTTTGCATTGTGTCTGTCGTTGGCTTCATTCCTCTATATTTCTCCTTCGCTTTCCCCTTCTTTTTTATGGCTTATCACTCTCCTTCCCACTTCTTTTCCTTTTTCTATCAATTTATTTCCTTTTTCTCGCTCTTCTTTTTTTATTTATTTGCATTCTCCTTCGTACCTTCTTCTCTCTTTGAACTTTTTCCTTCTCACTTTTTTCTCTTCCTTTTCTATTTACCAACTCGGGTATCATTTTTTTCTCATCACTTTGAATGTTGGCTTTTATGATCGGTGGTTGCTTAGTAAAAGTGCTATCGGCAATAAGCTGACATTTCTCTCCATATTTACTGTTTTACTCTTTGTTGCTCATGTGACAGAAAATCCTTCAGCTTTTAGTTAAACACACATCGTTGAGATGCGTGAATCTCAATATTGACTTGTGAACAAGCGAATTTCCGTCTCTTTAAAGTATACACTTAAATATGCTACAATATATATGACTGCGTGTGTTTGTCTATATTTATAAGCGTCCATATTGATATTTGTGCGTGAGTGTTAAACTTAATAATCAGATTTTCTATTTCCTTTAAATGTCTCTCCGCTTCGCTTCCATAACCGAAAGGAACGAAGCTGTAATTTTATGGCATATCCAAACGTGAGAAAGCATTTATGTTTTATGGAACAATTACTGTTTTTATCGTCTGAGATATCAAACGTAGCAGTTTCAAAGTATGTAAAGGTAAACGAAAAATCAACTGAACACAAGATGAACGAAAACAGGAGGGTTTCGTAACGGGCGTGCATTACGCATGCGCATTAGTTCTCTTGAATTCGATATAATTCTAAAACCTGTTTTAGATTTTTTATTTTAATCGGAGATTATGCGTGGAAAGATATTTTGCAGTTAATTGTCTCTATTCTGCGTGTGATCAGGATGGAATATACTTCATTTTTGTTCTCTATCCTTATACAATTCTATCTGTAGAGAGAGAGAGAGAGAGATCTTGCATGCTGAAAGGATTGCATTATGCGTGGATACACGTTGTTGTGCTGATATTTAAGATGTGGAAATATTAATTTCTATCAACTGAGTCATCGTATTCTTGGAAATTTCAACACCTTTCTCGAAACCCGTCAGTCAACTGTCATACGTTATAAACGCTTTAGGCAATCATGTCTCGAAAGAGACATGACTGACTGAGCAAAAGATTATCTCGCAGTTGGTTGCTAGCCAAAGCTATAGAATCCAATCTGTCCTATTATTTAACCCATAGCTGGAGGGAAGAGACTGATTAATACCTATCGCAAGGGTATTTGTGCGTAAATGAATGCAAGGAATTCAACTGGAATTATTCGTCGTTCCGAGTCGATATCCACTGCACCACAACGCACATCTCTCTCGAAATCGAGCAACCCAAAAACTAAACGTTTTCATTTTTTTCCATTTTGTTAGAAAGGAAATTGCCTCTTAGTTTTTCGAAACTTTCACCAAATATCTAAGGTATTATTAACTCTTCGACGCCTTTTCATGCATTCTCTATTTTACTAAATGTTCACCCAGTATAAGGCTTAAGATTTTACTCAAAGTAGTGTGTTACTAAATGATGTTGTCCGCATGAAGTATGTTCAGTTAGGAAAATACGTATGTAGCTAGGGTTGATCATTAACTTGAAGATATCAAGATTGTAGTGTTCCCAGAAGTATCCTCCACAAAGCGGCAGCTGTTCGCCGATGGTTCACCCCCCCTTGTATATGTCACATAGAGAGTCTAGACTCTAAATATCTGAACAAGTAGAATAGGTAAAGTAGCCAGTCAAAATATTTTTTTCAGGCAAATAATGATAGTGTAGCGTGAGATTTGCGACGTTGCGTCCATGAAGTTAAAATTTTTACTCAGCTTTCTATTGTTCCTTTCTAACTAGTTTGTACTCCTCTTTCTTTTCTAATTAATCTTTTTACATGTATGTAGCCCCCTGCACATCAGTGGCGTTTCCGCCTTGCTTGGGGTGAAATGATTAAAAAAAAAAAATAATAATCCCTTACAAGGCCGCGTAAACTCTTTTGAAAAAGGCTGGAAAGAAGGGATTGCGAAATTCCAGTCCAGACATAGCAGCAATATTTCGTTTTTGGTGTGATCTCGCTCTTGTACATGGCAGATGGAGTCCAGTACTCTATGATGTTGATTAAGAAGCAATCAATTTTTTTAGTATCTTTTTAGTATTTGGTATCTTTAACCATATATGGACTTGTATCCCAATAAACTCCCAAAACAACGGCCCACATTGAGAGGGCATCCATTTATTGTGGCTCGTCGGAATTGATGGTGGGGGCATCTCGTTGACGATTAAAAATTAAGTAGGTTGGTTTTTGAAGTATGGAAAGTAAAATGTGTGTTTTCTCCCATATTGAACTATCAGACAGTCGTGCTCCTTCAAGAACGGTTTTCTACATCTTCCTGCTCATTTCGGTTCTTCCAAACTTGGCAACTCAATGATTCCTTATTGTCGCCTTTCAGCCATTCATTTGCACAAAATTATTGGTTATCCGCTGTTTCCTCTTTCTCTTTTTTTAAACTTCAATATATCCTTAAGTGTTAATTTTGCCAACCTTTCTTTCCTTATAATTGACAAACTTTCAGACATCTTTTCTTGTTTTTTGTTTTTTTGTGTTAAGAGATAGGCAAATTTTTGCTGGATCTTTGTCCTTTAATATGGCAGCAAATTCTGAACAATTTCATCAAATTGGAAGATTGGAGGTAACCGAAATGTGGTTCTGCAGAAGGATGTTGAGGATACCACGGATGCAATATGTGAGCAACGACGAGGTTTTGAACAAGAGAAGGAAATTAAAACTTAGCATCAGGAAAAGATAACTGAAGCTTTTGGGAAATGTAATGAAGGAGGGCTGCTTGGAGAACCTGATGCGAACGAGACGGTTAGAAAGAAAAAGAGAGAAGGGATGACATACTTAGACTTGAGCATGACATACTTGATAAACTTGATCATATGGATGGTGAAGAGGGGATTGAGAGGGATAACAGGATAAGGGCATTAAGAGCAAACAGAATACAGTTTGCTATTAAAAAGAGTTGTATTGTAGTTACTCATAAATCATATCTGAATATCAGAGCACATCCGCTGAGGATCGAACTGTCTGTTTCAGAAAGGTTGGTCTTGAAGAGGATCTTGCTAAGCCTCAGGCCTAAAATACGACATGTGAAAATGGTATAGAGAACTAACCGCTCGTGCCTTAGTATACCTATCTACAAGGCTGGCTAGATAACCCTGGATGCAGATGACTAATCAGGCACATTTGTTTCTTCAACAACCCTAACCGACTCACCAGTTTCCCCATATCAAATTTCACCCACAACATGTGGCATAGTTTTCCTGAACTTTTCAACATCTGGTCTAAAACGCTGAAAGTCTCATATCTGGCAGAAATCTGAGTTAAAACACCAGTTCCTATAGGAATAGCGAAGTTAAGCAACGCCGAGCTTGGTCAAAACCTTACACTTGAATGTTAGTGGTGTAATGAAGAATATCTCTGAATTGTTAATCGGACAACAGTTCTAATTCTTGTTGGGTTGGTTGTATTCACTTATGTGCAGATATCCTTGGAAAAGTTTCAAATCCACCTCTTTTTCTCCCAGCTCTGTGTTAATCAGCAAGACGTATCTTTTTTAATCATTTCACCCCAAGCAAGGCATTCCACTGCTACTATTGCGCAAGGGCTTACATAGGGGAAGGTGATGAGAAAGAGTGGTTAAATATAGGAAATGTCAGAAAGAGTGATAGACGGTTAGTGATACAGAGGATGAAGGTTGGGTAGGTGGGAAGAGTGTTTGAGAGAATGGAAGCGAGTTAAAGTGCTGGGAGGTGTCTATTGACCTTACATGAAATCACTAAATTTTTATAATCTCAAATTCTTACAATTTAAAAATATTTCCCAGCTCCAAAACTGAATCAGTCACTGATGGCTTGAAAACTAAAGTGCCCAACATTAATACTACGAGGCGCCTCGGGATTGAATAATGAGAATACTAATGTCGTTAGCCATTACTAATGAACAGTAAGAATCCACACAGTTATCCATATTACTGGCCGTATACCGAACCTGGATATATTATCCTTGTAGCATCTACTGAAATATTGTGGTTGAATCATACGTAACATTGTTTATTTAGCTTCGAGCTTGTGGGTATGTAACTTTGCGTTCTTCTATCAACGTAAACCCTCCATTTTTTTATTAATCATTTCACCCCAAGTAAGGCCACTATTGCGCATGGGGCTACATAGGGGAAGGTAAAGAGAAGGAGTGGTTAGACATATGGAATGTCAGGAGGAAGGTGACAGATGAGTAAGGATACCGAGGATGAGGGTTGGGCAGATGGGAAGAATATTTGATAGAATGGGAGCAGGTTAGTGTGTTAGGTGTCTATTGACCTTACATTTAAACACCTGGAGATTGTAGCCGTCGGGGAAGCAATCGTGTGGAAGGGAATTCCACAGTCGGGAAGTGCGAGGAAAGAAACTGTTGGAGTAGAAGTTACGGTTGCATTTTATCGGTTTCACTGTAAAATGGTGGGATCTAGTTGGCAATCTAGTATCGTGTGTAAATTCGTATTTAGGGGGTAACAGTGATCTAAGTTCATCGGAGCAGAAGCCGTGAAAGTATTTATAGAAGAGACACAGGGAAGCCACGTCGCGCCGGTGGGAGAGAGACTGCAGGCGGTTTGCCAAGTCGGTATAGAGTCCGTCTATTCTTTCAGGTGATTGTTTATATAGCTGCGTGCCACATTGCTTTGGCCACGCGCGCACATTCTAGTTGCTATTGGGCCTATCACGTGTCGGGGGAATAACTGACGGGTTAAATGGAAGATCTCCATCATTGACTAGATATCTGAGCTCAACCCTGCTCTTGGCTTCACTGAAGAACATTGAGTGCAAAGTCATTTCTAGAATCCTCTGAGGTGAGTCACGTGCTACATAAGCCAAAGCTTAATAGTTGGGTACCTCGAGGTGGGATAATGGCTAATTTTTTACTATTACTAGTGTGAGTTCATCAGTTATCCTATACTGGTGAGCTTTTCATGCTAAACTAAGGTTAATATATGATGTATGTGATTCAAATGGATTTTGCACCCAGTGTTTATCAGGGATGCAAAGATCTATGTTGAACTGAGAGTTGTTTTCCTAGCCGCCAGCACATCACTAGCTTTCCTCAAGATGCAAGCAAGTGTTCGATCCAGCTGCGCTTAGAATGTGCACATGTAGAACAAACCGGACAGACGTTGGATATATCAGTTACCACTTCGAGTGGAAAGGACAACGAATGCCTTACAGCCTTACGAGAACGAAGAATCCACGTTCGGAGACAAGCAAAGCCATATACTTACTCTTATTGACGAAATCCAGAGTTGACTAAGCTATCATATTCGGCATAATAGATATATAGCCGTGCAGGTGGTGTAATGATTAGTGACTGTGAACGAAAAATCATTGAGCTGAGTTCGAATACCAAACGAATTAATTTCACCTACTCCTGAATAACCTTGTGAAATGTATGAACCCATCTCTTCTTTCTCTATGGGTTAAATAGGTGCTCGCTCTAGCCGTGGTTATCAATCAGCCTAAGAGAAGGATAACTCTGAATTCGAAAGACGTATATTGCACTGACGTAGCGCATACTAAACTTCACAAACCTTTATAATGTTGACTGCTATAAATCTAAAACTGGGTCGTTTTAATAGTATTATAATTGATTCAATCTAGTCAATCCATATTTATAATTAGGATGCTCTACGAAAGGGCAATGCAAATCAAGAAGGCCGTGTACCTATGTCTTATCGATTATGCGAAGGCATTCGACAAAATACGTCCCAAATTTGATTGAGTTGCTCAACAACCTCGACATATTTTTCCAAAATATGAGTAATCAAGAATCTCTACTGGAAGCAAACCGCCTTCATAGGGACAGGTAATTAATTCAGCAGATATACAAAATTAGAAAGAGGCTTAAGACAAGGATGTGTCTATTCACCGGATCTGTTCAACTTGTACATAGATTATTCTTAGGACCCTAGATGTTATGCCAGGATTCGTCATCAGAGGCCACAGTTTTAACAACATAAGGTACACAGATAATACAGTGTTGATAGCAGACACGGAAAGGAAACTACACCGAATGCATGAACACCGAATGCATGGAACAAGAACACCGAATGCATGGTCATCAGCAAAAAGGGCAGCCCAAAATGCCAAATACAGGTGGGAGATACTAAAATCAAGCAGGTACAAAAATTTACATACCTGTTAAGTGTTATAACAGAAGACGGAAGGTGCGACACAGAGATCCGAAGGCGAATTGGCATGGCGAAGGAAACATTCCAGAAGCTGAGTAAAGTATTAAGAGACACGAAAATTTCACTAGAAACAAAGAGAGTACTGTCAGTTCTTCAATATGGCAGTGAATGCTGGACAATATCATCAAAGATGAAAGAAAAACTTGAAACAACTGAAATATGGTTCTACAGAAGGATGCTGCGGATATCATAGATCGAACATGTGAGCAATGATGAGGTTTTGAAAAGAATAGAAACAAAAAGAAAATTAATACTGAGCATCAGGAAGACAAGTAAAGTTCCCGGGACATGCAGTGAGGAAGTGGGGTGGGGGGCTTGGAGAAGCTTATACTAACGAACCACATAGAGGGAAGGAGAGACAGAGGAAAACAGCGTGTAACGTACTTGACTGGCCTGAGCAGGTGGATCGCAGGACGGGGATTGCATGGTGTAACAGAAGAAAGCGTGCGAAGAGCTACCAAGGATGAGACGTGGAAGGCCATGATCACCTACGTTCTGAAAGGACAAGGAACATAGAAGATGAATCTAGTGTTCATAATGTAATGTTAAAATTATTGTAACGTTATCGCATGTCTAACGAAAACATATTACTCACCGCGTTGACACTATTTTAGATCCTGAAATGTTCTCTTCTGCGTGTCGTGTCCCTTCATGACATAGGCTATCATGGCCTTCCACATCTCCCTATCACTTGTAGATCTTAAGGCCCCTTCTCCTGTTACCCCGCTTCGCCATCCATCTTTTCTATTCCCTTAATTATGCCACGCGTTGCTTTCTCTTGTCCCTTCTTCCATCTATTCGTCCAATGAGCATCAGATTCTCCAAGACGTCTTTCCTCAGTACGTGTCCCAGAAATTTCAGCTCTCTCTTCTTGATAAGTACAAGTTACCTTTTTTGAGTCCATCCTCTACTAAAACCCCGTCGTTGCTCACATGTTATTTTCTATGGTATTCTCAGCGTCCTTCTTTATAATCACGTTTCGGTTGCTTCAAGTCTTATCTTCAGCTTTGATGAGATTGTCCTGTATTTGCTGCCATATTGAAGGATAGAAAATTTCTTATTTCTGACCAAATGACAAAACAATTTTTTAGATTTTTTTTTCTTTCCGGGTAGAAAACATTTGTAAAATCATGGCTTTTACAAATTTTCTTTACCAGACAAAAACATTCCGAAAAATTCTGTTTCGTTATTTTTTCAGAAATTAGAAATTGAATCAGGCAAAGAAATTTTCTGCATCCCTCTGTCGTTTGTTGGTGTTTTTCTTCCTCTTCTCTCAGCAGAGAATTTTCCAGTTTCTATCCGATTATGACTTTGACGTTCTTTGGTTACATGATCTGTGTTTTATTTGACTTTATTTCTTTTTCTTTTTCTAAATAATTTGCATTAGTGTCTACTGTTTCCAAGTAATAAAATGTAATGTAAACTGTCGCTTGGGGACAGCCGGACAATCATAAAAATTCCATGAGCACATGACCACTGCTTGTTGCCTAATCAATATGCATTTAATTCAAGCGAACCTTAATGGAATCATTGGTGAGGGACTTGGTGTCAAGCATTCTAAGTACTGCTGTCAGTTTTCTCATAAAGAAAATCCGTAATAATTTTTATTTTCAAGCAAATTTTATCGAAAGGTTTACTCATAAGTTAGACGTCTCACTGAAAGTGTTAAGTTCGTCTGGTTGATAATGAAATTATTAAAGTAAATTCAACACTCCCATATGCATTACGTTCAACCTTTTAGCGCACTTATGGTGTGATGGATGTTGTTGTGCAGTGGATATCGTCTTAGAACGAGAAATCGGAGAGCCGAGTTCGAATACCAATTGAATTACGCGCAAATATCCTTGAGAAAGATATTAATCCGTCGCTTCTCCTTCCAGCTATGGGTTAAATTACAGGACACATTGAGTTCTATAGATTTGGTTGGCAAGCAATCTATTGCATAAAGAAATAGAAATCTGCTATGGAAGTATCTTGTACCTACTCAATCATGTCTTTTCAAGACATGATCTCCCAATCGAGTATCACATATGGCAATTAACTGACTGACTGATACTATTAATAAATGGCCCTAACAATTGTCTTTGACCGTTATGTAATTTGTATGTCGTAATGGTTAAAGACAATGTCTTCTACAGAAGGATGCTGCGGATATCATGGACCGAACATGTGAGCAATGAGGAGGTTTTGGAAAGGATGGAAACGAAAAGGAAATTAATACTGAGCATCAGGAAGAGACAGCTAAAATTTCTGGGAGATGCAATGAGGAAAGAGGGCTTGGAGAACTTGATACTAACAGGCCAGATAGAGGGAAAAAGAGACAGTGGAAAGCAACGTGTAACATACTTGACTGGCCTGAATGGGTGGATGTCAGAACGAGTTTGCGTGGTGTATCATAAGAAAGCTTACAAAGAGCCACTGGAGATAAGAAGACGTGAAAAGCAATGGTAACCTACGTCCTGAAAAGACAAGGCACATAAAAGAATTTGTATGTCACGAATACTTAAAACTTTTGTCAATTTTTTTTTTTTAACATTCTCTTTAAGGAAAGTGATAATTCTACTAAGTGGGTACTTAGTGAAAGAGAGTGAGGAAAATTTAGTAAGGAGAAAGGGCAATAAAAAACGGGTTTCATTTAAATTTTTTAAGAACCTACGTAACGCGAAATCAAGAATCTGAAAGTAAGTTCCACAGGAAAAAGATATGAGAAAAATTATTAAAATATAACTTACGGTTTATTATGGGGAAACACACCTCTTCCTCAGATAATGGACTCTCCCTTCTATCTTAATAAGAGTTAACGGGGGAAGTTCTTAGGAATTCTTGGGAAGCTCTGAGAAGTTCTTTGGAGTTCTATTGGAGTTCAGTAGAACTACTAGGCAGTTGATATTAGTCGACAGTTAGCCGAATACTAAGGAGTCAGCTTTCAGTGGAAGATTATCAGGTTCCTAACATTTTGAATGTTTTAAGTCGATTAGCAACCGACATAGCGCGATTATAACCTTCAGTGCGAAAACTACTCCACAACACGGTTACATCTTATTTCCGCAGTAAGTTAACAAAACTTATTTGCCAGTCTAGTAACACGTTTACATTTCTGCAGTCCAGATACCAAGGTGAAGAGCCCATTAGAACATTACTAATATTACCGTCAGATGAACGGATTCTATTCATTGGCCGAGCAATTCTTGTTGGTTAAGTATTATTTTCCAACCTATGATCCGTTTCCCACAAAGCCAACATCACAATCCTCACGCTTCTCTATCGCTTTTTCCATCAAGAACTTTCTAACGCTGTACCTCCCCCTTGTTCTAACAATTAAGCCATTTGCAACAAAGACTTGTCATGTTATATACACGAGAGCGAACCATTTTAATTTAGCATCTTTCTGGAATAAGTCAGAAAATTGGTGATGTAATTGTACTTTAATTTCAGCAGCATTTACAAACCATACGTAAATCACTCTATTATTTTAGTGGTTACTATGCTAATATATTTATTGTATCAAAATATCTTAATCTCGTAGATCTAAATCTATCTAAACTTATTTATAAATGGAACTTTGTGTGTGTGTGTGTCCCCGTTACCTATAGACTCCGAAACAGCTGAACCGATTTGCTTGAAAATTTACACAGTTGTACTACAAGCGTCTGCGAGTATTCTTAGCTAGTTTTTGTGTCGAGATACCCCCCGATAAATATCGATAATCGAAAAAATCGGGTTAAAGAAGGAGTGGTCCGATTTTAATCAAATTTGATAAACTCATAGTCAAATACATCAGAAACGATATTCAGAAGTTCCAACGTTGCAGTTCTTACAATAGTGCAGAAAATCGATTATATATATATATATATATATATAAGCAAGATGTTTGTGTGTCTGTTTATCTGTCTGTATGTCCTTTATACAAATCAACATTTTTTATCCGATTCTCACTAAACTTCACAAATATTCTTTTGGCTGAGTCTGAGCTCAGGACCATGGATTAGTTTTAAAGTTTTCATTTCACCCGAGCAACGCCGGACTATACTGCTAGTAATAAAGTAAATACGCAAGTCCTTTTTTGCATATCTTGAAAAGGTTTTCGAATTCCTGGTGCGAATACACTACCTACCCAGATTATGATGTGCGTTGTGGTGCAGTGGATGTCCTCTCAAACGACAAATCTGGAACCTGAGTTCGAATTCCAGTTGAATTTCTTGCACTCACTTATGCACAATTACCCTTGGGAAATGTATTAGTCTGTCTCTTCCCTCCAGTTATGGGTTAAATAATAGGACAAATTGGGTTCTATAGCTTTGGCTGGCAACCAGTCTACCACAGAAAGCAATGGCAACCTACTGCAGGATAATCTTCTGCCCAGTCAGTCATGTCTCTTTCGAGACATGATCACCCAAAGCGTATATCACGCATGGCACTTAACTGTCTGACTATGCTAATATCTTTATTGCATAAAAATATCTTAATCTAGTAAAAAGTAAACATACGCAAGTCCATTCTTTTGCATATTTTGAAAATGTTTTCGAATTCCTGCAGCAAATACGTTACCTACCCAGATTAGCGGTGGTAACGACGCAAGTATCTCGTCCACAAAGAGGGTCATTCTCGTTTGTTTTACAGAATTCTGTTCTCATCAGATTAACAACTGGAGATTACGAAGCTAACTTTAGTCTAACTCAGAGATTAAAGCTCAGATAGGAAGATTATGTAGTACCAATATTTGAAATTGTGAGGTCTTGACCGACTTACCCTTCTGAAAGGTTTCAGATGTGATTGAACAATAACCATTCGTTAATATCAGAAACGTAGATTTGCCTCCCACACGACGGTTGTTTCTTGCTATCAGATGTCGCTGTTATTATTGTTACTGTCAGTTTCCTTAATTATTCGCTTTGAAATTAATACACCCCCTTCAGCAAGAAATAGGATCTTCCTTGTAAAGAAATTTGATAAGTGATTCGGATTGGTTATTAATAATATAGTGATTAAAAGAATCCCTTGCAAGTTTGAAAACGCTATCTTCAATACTGTTAACCTTTTTATTTTTTTGCTCACATGAAATTACATGTTGGCCCCGTGGGGCTTGAAGCATATTAAGATTTATTGATTTTCATGAAGGCTAAAATGAATAACAAGTTATCTAAAATAATCATGGTCTTTTTTTGTTGTCGTTTTAGTTTTATACAAGTTACTTAAAGGATAGTGAAAAGAGTGAGGTTGATTGAGAGATAGATAATAAAGATAGGGAGGTTGATTGAGAGATAGATAACGAGGATAGGGAGGATGACTGAGAGATAGATAACGAGGATAGGGAGTTTGAGTGAGAGATAGATAACAAGGATAGGGAGGGAGGGAGGGGTTGTTGGAGAGAGATAGTGAAGAGGGGTTGGTTGTTGGAGAGAGAGATAGTGAAGATGGGTTGGTTGTTGGAAAGAGAGAGATAGTGAAGATGGGTTGGTTGTTGGAAAGAGAGAGATAGTGAAGATGGGTTGGTTGTTGGAAAGAGAGAGATAGTGAAGATGGGTTGGTTGTTGGAAAGAGAGAGATAGTGAAGATGGGTTGGTTGTTGGAAAGAGAGAGATAGTGAAGAGGGGTTGGTTGTTGGAAAGAGAGAGATAGTGAAGATGGGTTGGTTGTTGGAAAGAGAGAGATAGTGAAGAGGGGTTGGTTGTTGGAAAGAGAGAGATAGTGAAGAGGGGTTGGTTGTTGGAGAGAGAGAGAGTGAAGAGGGGTTGGTTGTTGGAGAGAGAAAGAATGTTGGTGGCTCGATATGTTGAGAAGAGTTGGTTTAACAAAGTAAAGATAGGCAGAATATGATAGTGTGGCGTTTTTAAGCGTTGTATTGAAAGCCACGTCAAAATTTGGCCAAAGGGAAAGATTTTTACAGGTAAACTTATACTTGAATTTAAAAACTGTATCCGTTATTTAATTAGTGTATGCAGTCAATTAATCGATTACAAACGTAATTCGACTTTTCTACTTGAAAAGTGAGATCTGTTAACAGGTGAAATCGGAAATGTAACATGGCGTCCCTCTGTCTCTTCTACAAATACTTTCACGGCTTCTGCCCTGCCGAACTTAGATCCCTGGTGTCCCCTTTGCATGAATTTACTCGAGTTTCTAGACTATCGGCTAGGTCACACCCTTTTACAGTGAAACCAATAAAATTCTTTGTTAATAAGGGTTTGAAAATTCTGTTCATAATCACAGTATTTTATATTTATTTTTACTGGCCTGCTTATTTAGGATAATTTTTTTGTTATGAAAACTTTCCACATAGGGAAACTACCAATGGATCTGACGCGTCATAGACCTCTCGACCACGAATCCTGCTGAATGACACATTTTCATATCAAAAATATACTGTGAATAATCAGGCCGGTAGAAATAAATATATAATACTGTTTGATTATAAAACAGAAAATCTATTTAAATACGAGTATCG
The DNA here is from genome assembly GCA_037127315.1 of Ascarosepion bandense. Taxonomy (NCBI): domain Eukaryota; kingdom Metazoa; phylum Mollusca; class Cephalopoda; order Sepiida; family Sepiidae; genus Ascarosepion; species Ascarosepion bandense. Next base: position 3,551,753 of record JBBBDQ010000505.1, on the reverse strand, counting down.
ATCGAAAATAATGTTTAAACAAATAATTCCGAATTGTCGGTTTGTTTGTTTGTTTTTTTTTGTTTTGTTTTTTTTTAATCGTATCATCCCGAGCAAGGCGGTAACACCACTGATGTGCAGGGGGCTACGTAATAGTGAAAAGATTGGAAAAGAGAAAGCCGGAAACCACAAGGAACAAGGGATGAGTCTCTTAACCTGTACAATAGACGTGGGTGGAGTGTGAACCGGGCGATAGATAGATTTGTTTATAACCATTTCGTTAATCTTCGTAACACACACACACACACACACATATATATATATATATATATATATATATATATATATATATATATTAGGTTATACAAGAATTCCTTTCCTCCAATTAAAGCAGGGGTCCTCTGTTACCTTTTTGCTTTTTTCAGATTATTTTTATATGGCGAGTGAAATGTTTCTAATGCAATATTTTGAAAGTCTAAAAAATAGCTTTTGTTTTTAATATTAAAATCTACAGACCATGAAAATTTTTGCGTTAATTTTCCTGTTTCAGCAAAAATGAGGATAAATTTTATGGTTAGTAAGTGTAAGAAGAGTACAAACAAATGTTTTTTTTTATTTTTTGAGTTGCTATTTATTTCCGAATAACTATGCATTCTTCTGTTTCTTAGGTAAGATGGCTGATTTAATTTTTAGACGATATTATTTGCCATTCATAAAGTGCTTACCGAAATTTAGTAGCATTACGTTCTATGTTTCTTATCAAATTGGAATTATAGAACTGACGAGAATGAATTAGCGCATTGATATTTCTCTAAAGAAAATAGCCGGAGGAAGAAACGATTGATTCATAACTTTCCCAAGAGTATTTGCGCATGTGTGAATGCAACAAATTCAACTGGAACTCGAACTCGGTTTTCCAATTTTTCGTTCCGAGCCGAAATCCACTGCACCATAACGTTCAATTCAAAATTTCTTTAGGCTGGATACGCAAACATTTAAAATTCCTATTCTGAAGTTTATTTTTGGCGTAAAATTGTTTCCCACCCTCATCAAGCTATCTCTTGACGAGGCTCTTAAGATTTCCGACAGATTTAAGATTTGATAAACATGCTGGACAGTCATTTTAACGCTAATTTAGCAAATCTTTAGTCTTTGTGCCATCGGGTAGATTTAGGTACATTTTCAATTCTGATTACAGCTATGATGGGTTATCCGTTATAGCGAAGTGTATTTGTGTGTTGAAACAGATTAACTGAATTTGGCCTTGTTAGTAGAAAGCCCACTATAAGGGGGGTATAAAACAAGAAAATCGAATTGTGTATAGAAACAAAACATATATATTATATATATATATATATATATATATAATCTCAATTAAGGATTTTTACAAATAAAAGTAATGCCTTTTGGTTGGTACAAATGTCCTTAAAAATGTTCATAGCAGTAATTGCCGAAAAGAGTTTGTGGGTGTGTATGTATCTGCGTTCGTTTGTTTAGAGTGTCTTTGAAGTCTCCTCTCAGTCCTTTGGGTACCGGTCAGTTATTAAGTGGCTCAGTGAACAGTAAAAAAGATGAGAGTGAAAAGAGAGGCAACCATAATACGATCGCTTGACGTTTGTCAAGGGACGAGTTAATTATGCTCGTATTTTCTCAACTGCCGATAGTTTTCTTGTGTCGTCCTTTTGTTTCGTTTTCGCGACTCCGAACAAGTCATTTGGGAATTCAAACCCGGATTTATTTCTGGGCTTCCCATTGAACGATAAATAAAATTCACGTCGGCTCGCGAAATGGGTCCGTAAAAGTAACTTGATATTTATTCATTTTCGGTTTTCCACCGGAACTTCTGCGTGGAGCCCAGATGAGCAAAGATCAGTTTCGGTCATTTGCTATCTGGGCCTCCGAGGGCACACATACGGTCCCTCGCTTTGCTCGGTATCACCACACAGCAAATGGTTTTCCTACTCCAAAGTGGGCGCTAACGCATTTGTATACTTAAACATCTTTCCATTCGTCGTGTTAGACATATTCACGTGTTTTTCTTGGTCGGCATCGGCGCTGACGTCAGCAGAGTTTCAATTTCATCATCGTACGGTGGTTTCTTGTAAGAGTTTTAAAAATGTCCGCTCTTGATTTACTTCCGAAAGCATTTCCCCTATTTTCACCCCTTTTGTCGTTGCTCAAAAAATTGTTACCGTCCATGTTTCCTATAATTTGGAACGATGGATAAAAAAAAAACAGTATCATCGAAATGTCTGACAGTTGATTGTCACTGCAGAGAACCATTTGACCTTAGCGTCTCTCAGTGCTGCAAAATGTTTTTTAAAACTTCGAAACATGCACAAAGTAAAGCAACAAATTCTTTATTAAAAATTCGTGACAATACCTGCACTCAACCAGAAAGGGAATTCAGAAACACGATTGGCATCGAATCTTGGCGAGTACTGTAGTGTGATAGTTAAGGAGCTAGTAAGATAAAGTAGGGAATACAATCTTCATGAGTAACTACTATTTTAGCCTTGTGTTCTATTATGCTGCTTTTCCTAAATTGCTTTATTTATTTTTCTCGGGTTAATGAATGACATAGAATAGATCGGCTTCTATTTCTTTCCCCTGTAAAAGTGTTTTCAATAAAATGGTTAAAAAGAAACCCGGAACATTTTTTTAATTTAACGCTACACGTTTTAATCGGAATATGCTTTGTTAGGTTTCGATATTAGCACCTAAAACGTTACTGAAAATTTATAAACCTGTGATTTACTGATCAATGATGGATAAAAATTTAATGAATTTAAAACTTAGAAATTAAACGAATCTTGCATGCTCCAGAAAATTATTAAAATAATTCCTTAATATTCCATTTCGTTTAATTATTTTTTTAAACTGTCGAGAGGCGGTCATGAAATGGATCGGATTCTTTTTTGATGACCCCCTCACCCCAGTAAGGAATCTCCTAATATCTAGTAAATCAGGTATTTGATGAGCAGTAACCACCTTTTTATAACTTATTAGTTGCGATGGAATTTATGAAATTGCAAAAAAGAATTATTCAGTAGCCTAGAAAAATATTCTTTTATGCCTTAACTAGCAGTATAGCCCGGCGTTGCTCGGGTGTAATGAAAGCTTTAAAACTAATCCATGGTCCTGGAGCTCAGACTCTTTGGACGTTGGCACGAATAGTTGTTTCCAGTTAAAGACTTAAAGAAAAATGAATGGATGTAAGTCAAATTTTGTTTTCCTGGTATCGATATCAAATTTTCTGCACTACTGTAAAAACGGCAACCTTGAAGCTTCTGAATATCGTTTCTGATGTCTGTCTATGAGTGTATCAAATTTGATTAAAATCGGACCACTCCTTCTATAACCCAATTTTTTTTCGATTATCGATTTTCTGTATTTATCGGTGGTATCTCGACAGAAACCCTAGCTAAGAACACTCGCAGACGCTTATAGTACAACTGTGTAAATTTTCAAGAAAATCGGTTCAGCCGTTTTGGAGTCTATAGGTAACGGACACACACACACACACAAAGTTCCATTTATAAATAAGTTTAGATCTTAGGGTTTAATAAACCAAAAAACGACAACGTCTTGAGTGATTTCGTTTCTTTAAAATTAAATTATTTTCCAGATTTTTTTTCTATTTTGAAGTTAATTTCACATTTTTGCAAACCTTATGCGGGTTAGATTTTTAATAATTAGCTATTTTATGCAGATTTAAATAAAGAAATACGATCATGTAATTAACATTGTTATACCACCAATGTTATTGAAAGAGATGAAACTGGGATTTGATAGGAAGTATCACTTAAGGCCAGGTGTGTGCTTCAGGAAATAAACAACATCTGGAGATCAACACATTGCAGTACCAACACCAAGCTCAAGCTATACCATAGCTGTGTTGTATCTACTCTCCTCTACGGATCTGAGTGCTGGAGAATGACGAAGTCGAATCTTGTCAAACTTCGATCCTTTCACACCATAATCCTCCGACGAATACTGAGAATATTTTGGCCAGAGAAGATCTCCAATAAAGACTTGTTGAAGAGATGCAAGCAAGAGAAGATGGGCACCATCATTACAAGAAGACGGTGGAGATGGATTGGGCGTGTGCTCCGGAAAGATCCACAGTCAATCACAAGAACAGCACTGCACTGGACCCCAGATGGCAAAAGAAAGAGGGGAAGAACAGGAACGACAGAGAGAATCGTTGTGGAGAAGGAGATGAAAACCATGCGGTACTCTTGGGGTTCATTGTCTAGTCTGGCCCAAGATAGGCAGAGATGGAGAAGCTTTGTTGCTGCCCTACACACCATTGAATGTAACGGATGATGAATGAAAAAACACTTAAGTTTCTTTAAATTTCCTGCTTAGACTGTGAAAAAGACGTATTGACAGAACAAAAGCATTTACTTTCCGAATAATATACAAAAACAAAAATCAATGCAAAAAATTGGTTCAAGTTCGGTTTATTAATTGATTTTTAATCAATTTAATTCTTTAATGCACTCATCTGTTGTAACCTTATGCTACACTTCATAAATTGCTCTTTTCATTTCGTAGTCGGCGGCGGCTTCATCTTTAATCCAAGAATTTAATTACTTTGCTGATCGCTTTCTTTATGCTGATAACGTGGATGACTAAATTCGCCACCTGCGTAAAGGTTCAGGACGTGAAGTTTCGTTTTACCAAAACTTGCAGCCGTCATCTATTCTCTCTTGCCATTTAACTTTGCAAGAGTTGATTGGAAGTTAAATAAAATTGAGGTAGAAGAAAGTACCGATGGCGTAGACATCAACTTGATAGGAAGTAACCCACGCACTTAATTTCATAACTTTCCTCTATGGCAAATACAGGATACATGTAGAATCCAGTTAGGAAACTGTAACGGATAGCCGATAGTTCTAATATTGAGTTGTATGTGCATCATAGGTAATCCTCTTCATCTGCTGGTTCAACCGTTGAGATCTGTTAGGATTGTTATCTGCTTGTTCCACTGTTGGGATTCTTTGGTTTAGTCAGGCTTAGTCTGAGTTTTCGTTTTCAACCTAGCCGACAATGGTGGCTGTATCAGGAGTTTAGAATTCTAGACGGCATCGCTCTCAGATACACTAGACTAAACAACAAACTTTTTTGATCGGTATCATCCCATGAAAAGAACTAAATTTGCCATAGCGCAAGGGATTACAGTGTAAGAATTAAGAATAGAAACTAATCATGATCGCGATGAGAGGAGTTGTTAGAAGAGTACCGATTAACATTGCATTTACATTTTTGTAGATTAAAGTCTGCTGGAAAACATGGAGCCGAAAGGGAGTTCCATGAGAGATAAGTACGAGAAAATAGACTATCAGCATAAGACTTATAGCTGCGTCTAGCCATTTCAACTGCAAATTGATGAGATCTCGACATCGGTCTACTATTGGGCTCATATTCATAAACTCTAGTGACCAGAGTGAAGAGCTCATCCGAAAAATTTCCATGTAAGTATTTATAAGAAATCCACAAGCAGGGTACCTTACGGCAGTGGGTAAGTGACTGAAGCCGATTTGCAAGATCAGGACCAACGATATTGCTAATTCTTCGTTGGATCTTATCAAGGAGCTCAAGGTAAATAGAAGTTTTGCCGGTCTATATGTGGCAGTAATGATCTAAGCATGGATGAATGGTAGCCATATAGTTATGCAAGATAAGATTCTCTCACTACATAATAAACGAACTTTCTTTACTTTTCTAGAGGTTAGCATCAACCATCCTGATGGAAAACAGAGGAGTCTCTCAGATGAAGACTAGAGAGAATTTTAGCTTTGGAGTAAATGGTTGTCATCAGCGTACATAACAGGTTCGGAGCTGATGTCATCGGGAAGATCATTGACGAAATTATTTTTTTATAGTCATATCGCTCCAAGCAAGGTATTTTACTGCCACTGTTTTGCAGGGGGTTACATAAGAGAAAGGTTATGAAAGTGACAGGTTATATGGGGTGTCACGAAGTAGGTAAGAGAAGGATGAATGTGGCCATAAAGTGAGGGATCACTTTATATATTGATTGTATAATTGATTGGAATTGATCCCCCACTTTCTGTCCATATTATAATTTCTTTTACGTTGATAAGCCGTAAAAAAAGAAAGCAATCGATAAATAAAATACTGATTAGCTACACAGGTATGTCTTCCAGATTTATTTACCTTCTCTGGAATATAAAAGTATGGATTTTTTTTTATAATCATATCGCCCCAAGCAAGGCATTTTACTGCCACTGTTTTGCAAGGGGTTACATAGGAGGAAAGTTATGAGAAAGCATGACAGGTTATAGGAGGTGTCAAGTCGTGGGTAAGAGAAGGATGAGAATACTGTAGAATACTGAGTAGAGTGGACGGAGAAAGGGGCATGAGAGAGAGGATGCAAGTTAGTGAGATAGAAGATGACTACTGACTTTACATTTAAATTCTTGGAGATTGTAGCTGTCGGAAACAAGTAAACAGAAGGAAATTCTACAGGTGGGGAGTGCGAGAAAAGAAGCTGGTGAAGTAGAATTTGCGTTTACATTTTATTGGTTTAACAGTAAAAGGGTAGGACTTTTTACTACGAAACCAATAAAATTATATTATAATCATTAGTTTCACAAATTATAAAATCGTTATACTCCAATGATACTATAACGAACACTCTATCAAAAAACTATCAAAGATTCTCTGCATTCTTTTTGAGATTTTTGAAGTGTTATGCCTCGTTGATTTGTGTTAATGGGATGTTGTCTTATTTACTCCACAACACCTTGGAAGAGGGGAGGTGATAAAAGGAAAAAGAGACAGCTGACAGTTTAATAATGAATTATGTAAGCACATGAATTTTCTCTGGGGCCTCGCGGGGGTCAATTTCGCGGATGTAAATATGTATGTGAATGCTGGAATCAAGAATTTATTGCTAACAATGAATTTTAATTAGTTTCACAAAATGCAAAGATATCTGGCAATCATTCCAAGAGAAAAGATTCTACTCTGTTTTTTTTTCTGTAACATTGTGAAAAGTCATTTTCAGACATTTTAAATTATTTGAATTGTTAAAAAATATGACTGGTCCTGGGTACGACGGTAAACTGCATCCGGCAGCAAGGCCTCTGATTGGGAGGTTGTAAGGAGCATGGAACCACCCCTTAACTGCTGTTGTTCCCAGGTCTACCCTGATCCGGAGTGGTAGCACCTGTTACAGTCTCAGCTATGGGCAAATAGTTAACCCCACACTGGGGTCAAAACACTATGAAAGTATAAAATAGACTTTATAGAAGAATATACATTTTTGAACGAAAAATATTACCAACAAACATTTTTGAAAGAAACAAATTATTACCATGACACATTTTAAAAGGAAAAATAATGATTACCAGCAATACATATTTTAAACAAAACTAGAAGATATCTTCAGTTTTCTAAAATAAGAAAAACATTTAATCAAAATCTGATTAAATCAACCTTCTCACTATAACTGAACATTAAAAAAATACCTTAAAAACACACAATTTTGGCATTAAATAACCCACAGAGGTTTATATGCCGTTAAGCAAAACAAAAAATGAGAGATTTCTGTAAATTTATCATTTTTATATAAAATTCAAGATTCTTTAGGTTTTCATTCTCATAAATTGTTTGAATCCTTAAAAAAGAAATTATCTTAGAAACTTCATATTTTGTGCCATTTTTCTGATGGTGTGCGGATGGTGTAATGGTTAGCGGAATAAAAAATCGGAAAGCCGAGTTCGAATTTCACTCGTAAATATCCTTGAAAACTATGGATCCATCTCCTACTGCTAGGTAAGAATTAAATCGTACGACTTGTATCTGGAAAAATTATTTTTATTCTCACAAAATTGTAAAACAATATTTACTTGAAAAAATATCTTTGCAATACCAATGTTTTGGCTTTAAATGACGACAAATGTTTAAGCCGTAAGAAATAAATCAAATTGTTCCTGGTTTAATTATGAATTATCTGAGAATTTTGGAGTTTAATAAATTTTTATGAAAGAGGTGTGATGATAAATTTGTGACTATATGTATATATTTCATTTTAAGTTTTGCTTTTTGGTGGGTCTGTATACATGCAGTCATCGAAGCCAATACTGCATAACTGTCAGCTTTACGTCTTAATTGATCATCAGACCAAATTGTATATATTTACAAATGCTCTATCCCAGATATCGAGCACTCGTCTATATATATATATATATATATATATATATATATATATATATGTGTGTGTGTGTGAATGAGAGAGAAATTTCTGACTACGCAAACCTCTATAAAGTAAAAGTGATCTGAAGAAAAATTTCTATTGTATTGAGCTGCCAGATATCTTTCTCTTGTGTGCGATTTTGCATGTAAAAAATGTCGTAAAGGTCCTTTCTTGCATTTCCCAGGCTGACAGTAAAAATGCAACTTTTCAGAAAATAATGGATTCAAAGGGACATTAAATGTGAGTTTTTTTATTAGAAAATCATTGAAGCTTAGATTTACTGGCGCAAATGCGGAGGATTTTTTTCTTCCATTGCCAACGTTTTGCAATTTTTACGCATTAAAAAAGCGGTTTAAATATTTGCCACCATATTGGGTAACGACTGCTTGAAATATTAAGTTATGAAATAAGGAAGTTAACAGTGAGAGAAGGTCTACGGAGAATTTAGAAAGAGAATCGAAAGATTAGAGAAACCTGGTAGTATTTTATGGAAAGACAGGGATAAAACGGATTAAGAAATGAATGTGATTAAAAGAGGGAATATGAATAGAAAAAATGTCAAAGCTGAAATCAAATTCGCAAATAAAAAAAAAGAAACAAAGAAGAAACTGATGTCATTTTTTTTAAATTGTAGAAAAATTTCTTTAAAAAAAACGGAACGTAAAACGCCATAGGGAAATGACGAGGAAGGCTGTCAGCAATAATTTGAAAAATAAATCGGAGAAGAAAAAAAGACTCGATAGGAAGAAAAACAGACATAATTCAAAAACGAGATTCATTCATATCAGACATTTACTGGACTTCTTCTATTACGTGCCATGTCCATTCAGGACGTAAGCAATTATGGCTTTCCACATCTTCCTATCACTAGTGGCTCTTAGCACGATTTCTCCTGTTGCACCATGCAACCCTCGTTCCGTCATCCACCTGATCAGGTCCTTCAAATATGTTATCCACTGCTTTCCCTTGTCTCTTCTTCCCTCTATCTGGCCTAACAGGTTCTCCAAACCCTCCTTCCTCATTGCATGTCCCAGGAACTTTAGTTGTTTCTTCCTGATGCTCAGTATTAGTTTCCTTTTCGTCTCCATCCTTTCCAAAACCTTGTCAAGGCTCACTTGCTCGGTCAATGATATCCGCAATATCCTTCTGTAGAACCACATTTCAAGTACTTCTTTTATGTGCCATGTTCTTTCAGGACTTAGGCGATCATGGCTTTCCACATTTCCCTGTCTCTGATGGCTCTTAGCACGCTTTCTCCTGTTGCAACCCTCGTTCCGTCATCCACCTGATCAGGTCCGCTGCTTTCCCCTGTCTCTTTTGCCCCTCTATCTGGCCTGTTAGTAACAGGTTCTTTATGCCCTCCTTCCTCAGTGCCTGTCCCATGAACTTCAGCTGTCTCTTCCTGGTGCTCAATATTAATTTCCTTTTCGTTTCCATCCTTTCCAAAACCTTGTCATTGCTCACAGGTTCAGTCCATGATATCCGCAGCATCCTTCTGGAGAACCACATTTAAGCTGCTTCAAGTTTTTCCTTCATCTTCGAAGACATTGTCCAACATTCACTACCATATTGAAGAACCGACATCACATAGCAATCCAGTATTCTCCTCTTTGTTTCTAGTGAAATTGTCCTGTTTCTTAATACTTACTCAACTTCTGGTATGCTTCTTTCGCCATGCCAATTCGCCTTCGGATCTCAGTGTCGCACTTCCTAGGTATTTAAATTTCTGTACCAGCTTGATTTTAGTCCCTCACCTGTAATTGCATTTTGGGCTGTTCTTTTTGCTGATGACCATGCATTCGGTTTTCTTGCAGTTTATTTGTAGTCTTTTCTTGTCACTCTCTTCAGCTACTTACCTTCTGTCGGAGGTCTTGTAGTTTCCTGCTATCAGCACTATATCATCTGCGTACCTTATATTGTTTAAATTGTGGCATCCGATGATGAATCCTGGCATAGTTTCTAGGGTTCTAAAAATAGTCTGGCTGTATAAATTGAATAGATCCGGTGAAAATACGCATCCTTGTTTTACGCCCCTTTCTGTCTTAGTATAATTGCTGAATTCGTTGCCTATCCGTATGCAGACAGTTTGTTGCCAGTAGATTCCCAAATATGTCGAGGCTGCTAATCATCTCCATTTAATCTTTAATGTGTCAGTCAAAAACCTCATCCGTTACTTCCTGGTTTTATACCAATGTTACTGAAACACAATAAATATTTATACTTTGTTTTAACAACTTAACATCCACCAAAAGTAGTAGTACCACTACCATAAAACGGTGTAATATTCTGCAAGTTAAACTTCTGCACTAAACAAATGTATGTTTGTCAGTAAGAGGAAAGATACGGGCGACGAGCTGGAGATGACAACATCAAGCAACTACGAGAAGTGTTTTAACAACAGAAGGAAAACATGACACCGAGATCCGAACGGACATTAAAATAGCAAAAGATGGCTTCCAAAAAAAAGATATATAGAAGAAATATTTCGTTAAATACAAAGGAGTGCTGAACTGCTATGTAATACTAGCTGTATAACCCGGCGTTGCATGGTTGTAATGAAAGCTTTAAAATCGGATAAAAATTGTGGATTTGTATAAAGGACATACAGACAGATAAAGACACACACACAAACATCATTTTATATATATATATATATATATATATTAATGTTCTGCACTATTGTAAGAAGTGCAGCCTTGAAACTTCTGAATGTCGTTTCTTATGTCTTTGTCTATGAGTGTATCAAATTTGATTAAAATCGGACCACTCCTTCTATAACCCGATTTTTTCGATTATCGACTTTCGATATTTATCGGGGGGTACCTCGAGACAAAACCTAACTAAGAACACTCGCAGACCCTTATAGTACAACTGTGTAAATTTTCAAGAAAATTCGTTCAGCCGTTTCGGAGTCTATAGGTAACGGACACACACGACAAAGTTCCATTTGTAGATAAGTTATATATATATATATACATATATATATATATATATATATATATATATATATATATATAAATGTATTTAGAAGATGTGTAAACAAAATTGTGCATTTTGTTTCGACATTGAGAGAACATTACAAGTTCTAGATTTTAAAAGTCTATAAGTAACGGACACACACAGAGACAAAGTTCTATTCATAAATAGGTTTAGATAAGTCATTTCTTATGACTGAATGTTGAATCATCTCCTCTCAGATGAAGAGATCTAAGGTTACAGTGATGGATTTCTACAGATGATTCTAGGAATACGATTGATTGAATATGTGGGTAAAGTGGAAAATGAATATGAAAACCAAATGAAGCTTATATTTTAAAAGAGAAATTTCAGGAACAGATGATGAGAAAAAGCGCTTGGAGAATTTGACACTTCATGGGACAATGAAGGCAAAAGAGACACAAAACAACGAGTGACCTGCCAATCAATCTTGTAAATGAATGACAGGAAAAAGATTGGAAGAGATGGTCAAAAGGCTAATATTACTGATAGTTACGAAGAACAGTAAGCTGCGGAAAGCCATATGACCCATGACCTTAAAGGACGTGGCATGTAGAAGAATGTCACATTTTCTGAAAGAGAGTGTCAAAGATTTAACACTTTCTTTAATATTTTCGCGTATGATTTCCGGGAATATTCATAAGATTCTAACTCAAACTTGATGCAGTTGCTCTTTCATAGTTTTCTTTTCAGGTTTGACCGTAAAGCAGATAATTAAAGACTCACTCGCGACAGTCATCCACACTGCTTTTAATAGGCTCATTTTTGGATGTGCGTTGTGACAAATTGGGTAGCCGAGTTCGAATTCCAGTTGAATTCATGGCATTCACTTACGCACAAATACCCTTGGGAAAGGTAATAATCCGTCTCTTCCCTTTAGTTATGGGTTAAATAATAGGACAGATTGGGTTCTATAGCTTTGACTGGCAACCAGTCTCCCGCAGTAAGCAATGGTAACGTACTGCAGGATAATCTTCTACCCAGTCAGTCATGCCTCTTTCGAGACATGATCGCCCAAAACGTGTATCACGTATGGCACTTAACTAACTGCTAGGAAAATTCGATCCTCAGTGACGTCATCACAAATCCCCTTTAGTGTCGACCAACAGTTAGCAACACTTTGTAGACTGTTCCAGATAATTTGATCCTAAATGAATTTGTGACCTTGTGCAATACAATGTGGCTGCTCTAGTCATTCATGAATTGTTCCATAGTCTATGATCCCAGAATCAATTGGATGGGTTTGAGTATTTCGTATTGGTTAGCTTTTGAGCCGATTTAAAATTGGTGCATTTTGGATACTGGTTTTTTCGGTGTGATGCGCGTAGCTTAACGGTTATCAAGTATCTGTCGGTGGAGTTCAATTCCTGACCAAAGCTTTTGGAAAATGTATGAATTCATTTTTCTGCTCCCACCAATTATAGGTTCAATGACAGAACATAGTTGGGTGGCATCCTGTCAAAGAGAAAGATAACCGCGAAATCAAAACTGCGAATGCAACAACAAATCACATCATTCTCTTTCCAAGGAAATTGACAGAAAATAAAGGAAAGGAATCGGTGAAGGAGTGGGTGGCATAATCGCCTACGTCCTAAAGGGAAATATCATTTAAAGCCAAAACATTTTTATTTGGAAGATATGAGTAGCATGTTCTTAACGCATTGTGTCTAGGAGTTAACTTTGTTACAAATTATATTATGATTTAAGAAAGTAATTTATTTATCAGAACGAAGGCACATGTTTCTCTCGCCTTCCTTTCTATTTTCGTTGCGCGCCTAAAATACAAGATTTTAGGATATTTTTTTCTTTTACTCGTTATATTTTCCAGTAGCTGTTCTTTTTTATTGTTGTTGTTTTTACTTTTTATTAAAAATTGAAATGAGATTTGCGTTGTGGTGCAGAGGATATCGGCTACTTACGAGCAAATACCCTTGGGAAAGGTATTAATGTGTCTTTTCCCTCCAGTTATGGGTTAAATAACAGTAGCTGTTCTTTTTTATTGTTGTTGTTTTTACTTTTTATGAAAGACTTGTAATGAGATTTGCGTTGTGGTGCAGTGGATATCGGCTCGGAACGAGAAATCGGGGAGCTGATTTCGAATTCCGGTTGAATTCCTTGCATTCACTTACGCGCAAATACCCTTGGGAAAGGTATTAATCCGTATTTTCCCTCTAGTTATGACTTAGACAACCCAGTCTGCTCTGTTATTTATCCTTGGCTGACAACTAGTCTACCGCAGAAAGCAATGGCAACCTACTGCGGGATAATCTTTTGCCCAGTCAGTCATGTCTCTTTCGAGACATGATCGCCAAAGCGTGTATCACGTATAGCACTTGACTGAATGAATGAGATTCGAATATTAATCTAAATATTTATTTATGCGCATTATTTACATTGTTCAGACTGTTGCCCTTACCTTTGTTGCCATACTCCGACCTCCTTCAGGTGATTCGAATTTTAACCTGAATCTTTACTGGAGTACTTTGTTTTTATCTCATGAGTCATGCCAGTGTTCGAAATAAACGGTTCAATTCAAGATTTCATTCCTCTGAAGGAGGTCGAAGCGGACAACGGCCGAAATGTCGTGAATATGCTAACAAAGATGAGAGCAACAGTCCGAACAATGTAACTAATTACAATATTTCATCTCAGAAATAGAAATAAATATTTATATCAAAGGAATAATTCTGTCAGATTAATTTCGCGCTCATGGCGTCAGTCTTGCTACTATTTTTTAAATCTGAATTGAATTGAATTAAATTATTTACTAAATTCCATCTTTATGCCCAATGTTAAACATGGATTAACAATGATTTCGAGAGAATTCACAAAATATTTTGTTTACGCCGATCTGAACATGGGATTTTTATTGGGTTGCTACAACTATTGAGAAATAGCACTGATCAAAACGATGTTTAGTAGCAAGGAAAAAAACACATTTTTTAGTTAATTTGATAGAGGCTGATTCCGAAAATGACCTTAGATTTTCGTGATTAGCTACTATTTTTGCTGTACTTAAATTACTAAATTTGGAAAAAAAAGATGAATTTATGATCTTGGCTGATTGCAACATTTAGTTAATAAAGGTCGTAGAAATACATCAAGTTTCAGGTAAGCTGATCAGTTTGTCATCTACCTGAAATAAATTATTTATATAAGGAAAAAAAATGATTTTGAGTCAAACATTTTCAAATAGAAGTACCGAATTTTTCCAGTTTATCGTCAAAATTCAAATTAACTGATAAACATTATCAGTAATACGCTAATATGAGGATTGAGGTTTATTTGTTACATAGCCGTCTTGATAAATTACCGGATAATTGCGGTTCTGTGAGTGTTGAGCAAGAAGATAGGTTATATCAGGATATCAAAATAATGAAGGAGCGCTATCAGGGACAGTGGGACAAACGATTGCTGGGGGTATCAAAGGGGATTTAAATAACATTGAATCAAGAAAAAGAAAATTTTATCATAGTTCTTAGTTCACAAGGTTTTTATTTTTGCTCTGAGTATATTAAATGATTTGATGAAAATACTTGTTGGTCTTGGTATATTCAATCACGTTATTTTTAAAGATTTAGGGTTTGATTGTTATTGAAAAAAATAGTATTTATCAATAATCAGGCCAATATTTGTTGGTTTAAACACAAATTGAGATGTTTCTACGATTTTACTTTGAGAAATAATACCATCGGTCAATATCATATATATATATATATAGAAAACTAATGAGCAAAGCATTCTTTCCAAAAAAGGTGCCCTTCTGTCCAGCAAAAACGGTGATTCATCAAGAAAATGATCATTTTCATATTCAGCGCTCTCAATTTAGCTAAATGTTTGGTGTCTTAAAACGATTTCAATTTTTTGTTATTGACCAGTGTAATTAGTGTTCTGATCTTCCAACCTGATAAATTTGCTATCTTATTGTATCATTGCCTAAATTACTATTAACTGCACTTTCATTAACTCAAATCTGACGAAGTTATTTAACATAGAATAATATTATTATTATTATTATTATTATTATTATTATGTTGTCATTTTTCATCATATTTCGATTTCTGCTTTGGTCTCACTACCAACCAAGTCTGCGGGGAGACCTAAGGCAGGTAGTGGCGTGTTGTTATGGCTCCATTTCATGTTTTTCTGTCTTCCCTATCATCCCCAGCATTACATAGATAAAGTTTTCCTTAGTGTGTGGGCTGTACTTAATAAGACAATTTTTTGTATATCTCTTAAGCTGGGGTTTCCAGAGATTCTTTCAATGTGTTGTTTTGTTCCATTTTTTATCATTCCAAGTGCACCTACTATCACTGGCACAACTCTTGTTTTCAATTTCCACATTTTTTCTATTTCAATTTCCAGGTCTTTATATTTGGACAGTTTTTCAAATTCCTTGATTGCTATGTTACAATCCGCTGGACAAGCCATATCAATTAATAGACAAGTTTTCTCCTTCTGGTTTTTAACAATAATGTCTGGCCTGTTTGCTTCAATTTTTCTGTCTGTGTAGATGGTGTAATCCCATAGAATGGTTACATCTTCTATTTCTGTAACCGGTGCTGGATGATGTTCATACCAGTGTTTGTTTACAGCTTTTCCATAATGTTTGCACATTGCCCAATGTAAATATTGCCCAACTCTATCGTGGCGATTTTTATATTCGTTTGGGGCAAGCACAGAACAGCCTGAGATTAGGTGGTCTATTGTTTCTTGGTGTTTATCACAAAACCTGCATTTTGGATCCATATTATTATGCATAATATTTGCCTGAAAGTTTCTCGTGAAAAGACTTTGGTCTTGTGCTGCAAGTATAAATCCTTCAGTTTCAGACTTTAATCCAGATGCACGTAACCATCGATGAGTATTAACTTTGTCAACATTGGATTTATTGGCACGTTCTGGATATTGGCCATGCAGAGGTTTGTCTTGCCAGCGCTGTTTCATCTGTTCAAGAGCTTTATCTTTGGCTTTCATTATTATTATTATTATTATTATTATTATTATTATTATTATTATTATTATTATAATGAACTAAGTTATAATAGTTACATCTAAATTATTGAATTTAAGTTCTTTAAAATCCATTCGTACATTCAAAGATTGTTTAAAATAAAATAATTTTAGTAAATTAATTCTACAAACAAACTTGAAAATAATGTAATGTTTAAAATTAGTTCAGTAGTAAATTGTAATGTCTTAACTTGTTTATTGTCAGGTTTAACCCTCTAGGGCCATTCGTATCATATTTGATACAGTATTTCCCTATAAGGAAACATTTGGTATTTCCCTATAAGGAAACATTTGGTATTCATTAACTGAGCAGTCAGTACTACTTTCATTTGAAATTTATAAAATATTTCTCTTAAAAAATTTTTCAAGAAAATATTTCTTTCAAGGCTTGTTTTCATTCTGTATCAAATATGATACGAATGGTCCTAGAGGGTTAATGATTCAAATCCTTTCGAATGTAAATTTTATGAAAATAATCTTTATATCTAAATATTGATAGACGACACGTATCATCAAACCTGAGAGAAACATTTAAGTTTTTCTTTGATAAAATGATCATTGAAAACTGAAGTAAATTACTGAAACCATCTCAAAAGTAAATTGAACTATTAGGTTATTAGAAAAATAATAGCCGAGTACAGAAAGATAAATTCATTCTTAAAAAATTAATTGTAGAAATGTTAAAATTAGTCAAAATACGAGTTTTGAGCATCCAAGCACCTCTGTCATCGATTGACGAGATTATTTATTCCTCGTTATTAAAAAGTTATTGTCTGTGATACAACGAAATCTTTGAAAGCTGAATCCACCTCCGTTTTGGACCTAAGCGCTGAAAAATGACAGTGGAAGATCAGGAAGATGTGGTAAACTCTCTCTTTTGCAACGTCATTTTTGTAACATGCAGCCACGTATTATAGTGGAGCAGAATTGGACCAGACCGATTCTCCAATGCAGGTTTAATTCTTTTCAGGCCATCATGCATTTCAGTAAGTTGATGGCAGTAAAGCTCTGCATTAATGCTCTGATTGGCTTCTAGAAAGCTGTAGTGAATAACACCAATTGCAAACCACCAAACAGTCACCATAATCTTTGGCTTTAGAAAATGTTTGGGTGGACTCATCACAATCAAGCCATTGACTTGATCTTGTACGGTTATCATAAATAATTCACTTTACCTCACAAGTGACTATTCGGTCAAGAAATGGATTATCGGTTTGACGAAGACAGAGCATCGAGCACCCTTCAAAATGCCTAAGATTTTCATTGAGATCATGAGGAACCCATTTCTCGAGCTTTTTCCCCTTTGCCAATCCTCTGCAAATGCCATGAGACTGTTGCAGCGCTGACACCAAGCCTCTATGACATTTCTCTGACATTTTGACGTGGATTTTGCTCAACAACTATTTGCAATTATTCGTTGTCAAGGCTGCATGACCGTCCTTTACCTTCATTTTCAAGGCTCTCATAAGCAGTTCCGAATTTTTGAATATTCAGGATATATATATAAAATAAACTGGGTAATTTTTTTATTTGTTCCTCGAAGGCCTTTACCTCTTCAAATCTTTCCAAAACATCCTTATTTCCGTGCAAATGTAAATGCTGAGCTCAAATCGATAATTGTTTATTGACGAAACCTAACTTTTTTCAAGTTACCGACCAGAAAAATATCGAACTTCTTGTCGATTTTTCGGCCTTTTTTACTTCATTTCTGCCATTACTACGCGGAAATTGAGTTCCGAAACCAAACAAATCGCGGAGTAATTGCTCAAAGGAAGTAAATAGGCTGAAATAAGTATCCTACGCCTCAAGTCATTCAGCGGTGAATCAAATATGAGAACGGTGGTAAGGGGTGAGATGTAGTCCAATTTTTTTCTGGTCGATAACATGAAAAAGGTAGGTTTCTTTAATAAACAATTATCGATTTGAGTTCAGCATATATATTTGCACGGAATTAAGGATGTTTTGGAAAGATTTGACGGGGTGAAAATTTCCCTTCGGGGAACAAATAAAAAAAATTTACCATGTATTGTGTAATTATAGAAAAACAGATAATGTTCAAACAAGTAACTTTAAATAAATATGTCCGTCAATACCGTTTCGTAACTTTCTGTAAGGTTTCGGTACATATCATGTATAGTGCTGGTGCTAATAAAACCGAGCTTCATGTAATATAAACTCCAAGCCGTAGGGAGATCTCTCTCTTTCTATCATATACAGGGTGTCCATAAAGTTCGTTTTCACTTTTAAAAATTATAACTTTCAAGTTCCCACGGACTTTATGGACACCCTGTATGGAAGAGATTAATTTTCTTTGAGATGGGTCGCTTTATGTATCGTTTTAACTTCTAATTTATTTTGCGATCTTTGTTTAAACTCTGAACTTCATTCCTTTTTCCTAAGAAGTTAATAAATGACCCGGTAACTGGGAAATACATGCTACAGCAGAAATGCCTCTCACGTCATGGTAAGACATTAATATTAATGATGTCTTCCAGTTAATGTCTTACAATTATGTAGGACGTATTTCTGCTGCACCCTGTATTTGTAGAAAAAATATTTTTTTTCTGCTATTATCAGCAATATAGCAACAGAAATTTACTGTAAAATAATTAAAGCCTAAAAACCCATTTTCAAAAATTGGTGGAAATTCAATTATTGGATCTCAATAAAACTGTTTTTCTTAAATGATCTCCTTATGAGATACCGTCTTCCCTTGACGAAAATATTCTTCTCATTAATTTTATATATTCACTCTTTGCGCCAAATAATTTTGCGTTTAAAACGTAATTCCTGAAAGAAAGAAATACTCTCTATTTTGAGTTAAAAAAAAAATCAATAATCTCACAAATCGAATATATTGCTCAGCTGGGAATTTGAAATTTAACAAATTAAAAAACATTTGTTTAAATTTTTTGTACTTTATTTAAAGGATACATTAAGTTTGTTAGTTAAATGAGAAATTGTTTGACTAATTTATTCAAATTCTAAGAGATTCATTAAAACATTTCCCTTATACTCTCACTTTCTGTTCAGGAACGAAATATTGCTATTTAATATGAGCCACGTTTAATAAGGTTACAGAAATTAATCATGAAATATTGACCGCACTAATTTGCATAGATTTTCATCATGAAAAGCGATTAATAATTTAGCATGTACGGAAACCAATATCCATCATCCTGGTGAATGTTTCTATTTCTTTTTTTTTTTTTCTTTCGTTGTTTTATAATCTGATAAGCTGTCTTTTGTTCTTGATCTTATTTGCTTCCATATTTCTCGTTACGCTTACTGAGGTTTTCGTGAACAAGTAGGGAAAATAGATTTCCGAAATTAATTTCGTTTCATTAACGAAATAATAATTTCTAGCTGACTATAGGTGCTTTAATTACTTTCTTTTAACATTAGAAATGGAACTAAATGGTTTAGAGCCTTTCTTTTTCCAGAAATAATATGTGCTGATTTGTTTTGTAACTCACTATAATTGCGACAAATAGAAAGTAAAATTTAGCTGTAGAATTGATTGAAAAATGTTATCATGATGGAAACTTTCAATGGATATATTTTTCGTGGGACAATGTGGTTAGGGGGTGCTTATGGGTACAATGATGGGATTATAGGATTAATGGCTTTGTTTTCAAAATCTAAAGAATCGCTAGCAATGTTTTATCTCCTTTCTCTGTTCTTTATAACACTTCAGAGAAATATTAGTCCTGGGTATGACGATAAATTACATCCAGCTGCAAGGACGCTGGTCGGAAGATTAGAAGTTTTGGAGGACGTGGAACAATTTAGTTGCTGTTATTTCTAGATCCACTATGACCTCGGGTGGTATTACTTGTTAAATTCAAAGCTGTGGCCAAATTATTGAACCTCTAAACAAAATGACATGAAAGTATAACATATTACCTTGACCGGCAAAAATATGATTGACAAAAACATCCGGCCATTGATGGTGGTGGTGGGTCGCAACATCAAAGGCAGAAAACACAGGCGACAACAGGCTTGAAAAGCAATAGCCGGTGAAAATGATTTGTAACTCAATTTTCAAATGGCTGGTATTAATTTGTGATTTTTAAGATGAGAAAAGATTTCTCTAAAATTGGTGAATACAATTATTTTTGTCGGGAAAAGTAACCGAAGTGTTAACAGATGGAAAACCCAGATAAAAAGTATACTGAGTACAAATTATTTGTCAGCAAATCTATCGATGTGATTCCAGTCACAACATCTGTCAATGCGTTCTCACGGTGGGTGACCTTAGGTCGAAATGAGGCCTTAACAATTTCTTATGTACTGGGTTATCAGAACAATTGATAAAAGCAGGCAGACAAATAGTGTGTGCTATTGGAAATCAAAATGGTTAAATGTAATGGTTTTCATTTCGAGCTGGCAAAAGTTATTCAATGAGAGAAATGAAAACCTTACATCCCTCTTTCATACCCAGGTCGAGGTGCCTGTTTTAACAAAATCAGAATGCAAAACGAAATTCATCAGTCGGTTCCCGTATCTTAGTAGAAGAGGTTTGAAAGAGTTAAAATACTGTCGGCCGGAAAACTAGCTTGCTGTTAGAAAAATAAGACAGAAGAGAGAGATATTGCAAAATCAACGAACTGGTCGTCTCGCAGAAAAAATATAACACGAATATTATCGTGCTGCTGAAATACCAACCAACTGATATATATATATATATATATATAATCTGTCACTTATTTTGACTTGCTGGTAATTATTCGATAGATAAAAATATATACCGTGTCGTTGCGGTCTTGAATCTAGTTTTTATCATTTACCAATCCCTCACATGTCCAGACCAACTTTGTCAAGTAGTAACAAGCGCTCCTGTTTTGGCTAATCCGAGATCAACGACACAACATTGGCGGAATCGGCCAAATGTCAGGGAGGTTTACTGGACGCAGCTGGAGTGTTATAGATTGACAGATGTATTTGGCCGTAGATGATGTCAATTAAGCGACAATCCGAAAAAGCAAAAACGAGTAGGAATTTTGGGGTTAGTTCTGAAGTTTCTGGCCGAAGAGACAGAAGGCAGCAAAAAAAGTAAACCCCGCTGCCTGAAGAAGCAGATACTGACTAACGACGCCCCGACAATTTCTGCGTGATCTCTCTACGGCTACTCTCCTCTTCACACAACCGGCACCGAAGAGAAAGTTTACATCTTTGTATGTCCGTGTACTTTTTCGTCGTTGTCTGTCAAGATGGTCGTTATAGCTGTTAACCAGCGGCGTATTACAACAAAAGGATAAAATTACATTGAGATTATAAAGATACGAGGGTCATTCAATGAATGAGGTGAATTTTTCTAAGACAGAAGCTTACTTTTTTTTTTCAACGTAGTCTCCCAGTAATGTCACACACTTTTCTCATCTGTGCACAAGCTTCCGTATTCCTTATTTAGCCCACTTGTAGACATTTTTTTTTTTTTAACTGAAACATGTGGCACCATACACAGTTGACATTCTTCTATGAATTTTAACTGGTTTGCACCCTTCAGCAACTAAAAACTTGATAACTGAATTCCGTTTAATCCCGGAGTATGCTTCTTGGTCGGCCATCTTTGTTAATCTCCAAAACTCTCAAAGTTTTGTTTGTTTTTTTTTCAATTTGCAAAAAAAAAATAAATTCCTTTGAACAAGAAGTAAAGGGAAAAAAATTTAAAAAAAGTAAACTGTATTAGAAGAGCTTAAACAAAAAACTGACCTTATTTATTGAATGACCCTCGTACTAGCAGTACATGTTTATTAAAAAAATTACCAATAATACATTTTATCTGTAGTGGAGAGTAAACAAATGTATTTAAAACCTTTATATTTCAGCATTAACCCATAGAGGTTGATATACTGTTAAACAAAATCAGTCAATCAACCAACTAATCGGAGAAAGATACAAGAGTAGAAATTAAATATCAAAAATTTTAACGTTCTTTATAAATTTTCTTTATATATATTTATATATATATATATATATATATATATATATATATATATATATATATATATAACGGAAATTAACAAAGATGGTTATAAACGGCCGACAATTTGAAATGATTTGTTTGAATATTATTTTTGGTCAATTCTTATATTTAAGTAGCTATTCTGTTCATAATCAGAGTATTGTATATTTATTTCTACCGGACTGATTATTTACGATAAATTTTTGTTACGAAAATGTGTCATTCGGTAGGATTCGAACCTGCGACCCCTATCCACATAGGGGAAGCCACCAAGTGATCACGAATGACGATCAGTCTAAAGGAAGTCAAATTAAGCCTATAACGCAATTTTCGATTAATCGTAATAACCATATCTGCTCCGAAACGTATCGTAATATCAACAACTGTAAATATGTTACGGAAATTAACGAAGATTAACGAAACTAGTTATGAACAACCGACAATTTGAAATGATTTGTTTGAACATTATTTTTGATCGATACTCGTATTTAAGTAGAAATTCTGTTTATAATCAAACAGTATGATATATTTATTTCAACCGGCCAGATTATTTTCGATAAATTTTTGTTACAAAAATGTGTGTCATTCGGCAGGATTCGATCAAGTATTGATCAAAAATAATCTTCGAACAAATCATTTCACATATATATATTTGTTCATTCAGGTTCGTTCGAATCGCATGACTTCGAGTTTGTCACGTTCGTAACAATTTTCAAGTAGAGGGTCAGTAGCTTTTTTGATTTGATAGAAAAATATCACCAGGGCTGTTTTTCTTGTCGTTCTTTCTTTACTATTTTTTTCTTTTTTCTTTTTGTCTCTATTTCTGAGATGATGATTATTTGGATTGTTCGGACTATTGTCGTCATATTCATAGCAGAGTTGATAAAAGCGTTGGTTAGATCCAGTGACTTGACCCAAAGAGTTGTGAGTTCAATACCTGGCTACAGCAGTGGTGAACAATTTTTTTTTTATATAATCGTGTCGCCCCAAGCAAGGCATTTTACTGCCACTGTTGTGCAGGGGGTTACATAAGAGGAATGTTATGAGAAATGAGAGGTTGCAGGGGGTGTTAGGAAGAGAGGAGAAAGAAGAGAATACTGATGAGTGGGTTGGACGAAGAAAAAAGCATGAGAGAGAGTATGTAAGTTAATGAGACAGGAGATGACTACTGACTTTAAATTCTTGGAGATTATAGTTGTCGGGAAAGCAAGTATGCAGAAGGGAATTCCAAAGGCGGGAAGTGCGAGAAAAGCTAGTGGAGTAGAATTTGCGTTTACAATTTATTAGTTTCACAATAAAAGGGTGGGACCTAGATTCTAGTCTTGTGCCTTGAGGAAACTTAGAAAATTGAGGTAAAAGGGAGAAAATTGAGACATCCGAAAGTGGCATGGCTCATGGAACGAAGACAATATACCTCCAGTGATCGAAATAAGATTCAGTTCAAAATTTCAGTCACCTGAAGAAGGCGGGAGCGTACAACGGCCGAAACATCATGAATATGGCAATAAGATGAGGACAAGTCTGAAGAATTTAAATGTAAATTACTTTTTTTTCTTTTTAAGTGGGGTTTTGTTATGATATATCAACCGAATAATTTAAGATAGTATCTGTACAAATTATGTTTGCGTCTTAAAATTATTGACGTAGCTGAATCTCTCTTAAATTTTGCACCTTTGCAAATCTATCCTACACTGCTACATCTTGTCTGATACTTCTGTGTCTAGAATATGTGCAATGTTATTGGCACTGACATAGAATTTCGGCTTTAGTCACTTTTTCATCCTCGTAACGTATCTATTGTAAATATTTTCATGGTCATTGTTCTTTGATTTTCTCTTTAGATACTTAACTTCACGGATTTAAGCGCAGTACTATATGGACTACGTCGCAACATTTTACTGTTGGTGATAACTACACGACGTGTGATAATACACTCTATCCTCATATTTCTCTCTTGTGAAAATCTCCTCAATCTTACTGCTTTCCTGTCAAGTACGATTTTCAAAAATTAAAACACAACATCAATCATCCATTTTTGTATTTGAAAGTCGCTCTTTGATTGTCCTTTTTCTTCTCAAGAACGTTTCCTTGGTTCTTTTTACTCTACGTCTTTGTGAGTTTGTATTTTTTAGGCTTTTTTGTGAACTTTGATCTTTCCGCGAGAAGGTAAGAAATTCTGTCTTTTCCCTCTCCTATTTCTCTCTCCGCGTATATACGTCCTAAGCGTAATTTGTATAACCACCTACTTACACGTCGAAGACAGCCACTGACACTGTTAAGCACGGATTTACACTCATATTATACCTGTTGTGACATCGAGTGCAAAATCAGATACTACAGACTGGTTGAAATAATAAACATGTTTGACAAAAGTGGAGAAAAGAGTTTGGAATCACATTGGGCAGATACAGAAGATCTAAATTTAAATAATCGATTAGTAATTGCAATATTAATGACCTTGAGAAGAGTATCTGTTCATATGTCATGTGCTCTCTCCAATCGATTGATGTCTTGACTAAATCAGTGTTGACAAGTAAGGAACTTGACAAACCAATCTCTCATAATTATAGCCGGAGTAGTTGGAAATATAACAGGCTATTACACCAACTAAAAACATTTACATAAGTAGCAGTCATTGGTTTGTAGCGAACAAAACAAGATCTAGATTTAAAATTCAAATGCTAAGCACTGACTCATTGATTTTGTTACAAAAAAAAAGACTCGAGCTGCATATTTTTCTTAACACACACGCAAAAGCGAATCCAACACAAAGTTCGTAAAATTCACACCTCCGTGCGAAATGTTTTCCGCCCAATAGAAAACTAGAAACATCTAAAAAAACAAAATTCAAATTATTTTCGATTATCAGAAACAAATTCTTTTACGGATCTTTTCTTAAGCCGACGCGAAGTTTGTTCGTCGTCCAAGGAAAAGGCCAGAATCACACCAGAGAGCGAATCACAAAATGACATTTTCGAACCCTACAAACGAAATAAAAGGCGGACCAAGTTCGACTGTCGCCAGAGAGAAGATGACGTCAAGCGATTGCTATTATTATTCTCTCTCTCTCTCTCTTTATCATTTACCCGTATGCCTTTTCTTATACTTGATAACCAGGCGGATCCCTTTAAGACTGAACGAATACTTCAGACATTCCTTCCCAACGATAACGCTCTTACATATATACACACACATACGTTCCTGCCAACGTACGCAGAAACTCATTCTTGCAAGGACTACTAAATGCTTGATGCCCTTAACTCTACCAATTCATGTTATTCTGTTCTATTAATAAACTTCTATTTAAACATACAAAAGGTATACTTTTATTCTTCCACAAATCCACCTGCTGATAACCTTCTTATAATACTGATAAAACCTGTAAGTTGTAGGAAGTTTGGTTATGTTTGACAAAAGGCCAATTTAAGAAACATTAACCATCTCCCTACTTCTACAGATTCATCGTGTGCACATTCCAGTAAATACTAAAGCAGAGGACGGAAAACGTGGTTCAGAAGTCAGGAGTCGTATTGGAAGAGCATAAGAAAAGTCAGTCAGTTAAGTGCCATACATGATACACGCTTTGAGCGATCATGTCTCGAAAGAGTCATGACTGACTGGACAGAAGATTATCTCGCAGTTATTTGCCATTGCTTTCTGCAGTAGACTGGTTGCCAGCCAAGGCTATAGAAACCAATCTGTCTTGTTATTTAACCTATAACTGGAGGGACGAGACGGATTAATACCTTTTCCAAGGGTATTTGTGCGTAAGTGAATGCAAGGAGTTCAACTAGAATTCGAACTCCGCTCCCCGAGTTGTCGTTCCGAGTGTGCTTTTCCTTCATGACAACGCCAGCAACTTCGGTGGGAGACTGTGCCATCCACCTTATTCACCTGACCTTGCGCCATCCGATTATCACCTCTTTCACTCTCTAGATAATCATCTTCGTGGGAAATTCTTCATCAATGAAGCAGACTTGCACAAAGCCCTCACGGACTTCTTTGCGTCAACCCCCACCCAACCCTGTGTTTTACCGCAAGGGCATTGAACAGCTAGAAACACGTTGGCAGAAGGTGTTTGCCGATGGCAATTACTTTGAAATATAAGTTACACATACCGTGAAGCTTTTTTTCTTTTTTGCCTTTAAAAACGGAAAGAACTTTTTTGGTTGCCTTGTAGTAATTTTCGTAAAGAGCGTGTGTCAATGGATGACTCGAGAAAGAACGAGAATAATTATTAACTGGACAAGATCTATCTATCGCCCGGTTCACACTCCACCCACGTCTATTGAACAGGTTAAGAGGCTCATCCCTTGTTCCCTGTTTAGGATGTGGTTTCCGGCTTTCTCTTTTCCAATCTTTTCACTATTACGTAGCCCCCTGCACATCAGTGGCGTTACTGCCTTGCTCGGGGTGATACGATTAAAAAAATACTACTTACAATTTCAAAAGCCATGATAGAGCACATGGGACAGAGCATTTCAAAGAAATCCTAACCACTGATATGAAATTTGGGTCTCTGTGCCGGGCCAGGAAGTTCTTCTTACACCTGAGTCCATCTTGCACATATACAAATCAACCATCCGACCGTCATAGAATACTAGTCGGGGACCCCTGCTGTTCATCTCTGGGTTCTCGACAGGCTCCAAAGGAGAATCTGTAATGTGATTGGTCCCCACCTGACAGCTCAGCTCCAGCCACTTTTCTCAACCAGACTGGCAACAAGGTCTCACCTTTTTACAGTTAAATCTACCAAATGCAAAGACACTTCTATTCTAACAGCTTCTTTTCTCGCACTTTCCACCTGTGGAACTCCCTTCCCTATACATGCTTTCCGGACGGCTACAACATCCAGCAATTTAAATGTAATCTTAATTCCTATCTCTTATTTGCTTGGCTCTGGTCCTTCTCTCGTCATTTCTACATCACCCCGTGTATCTTATTTTTCTTTCTCATTTTATTTTCGCAACTGTCATCACACCTGTATTCCAGTCCTTCTCTTGTTCGTTCTCGAACATCCCCTGTAATTGGTTCGTTTATGTCTTCGCCCTACTCTTGCTTAAACTTTTAATCTCTTATGTAGCCCCCTGCGTATCAGTGGCGGTACCGTCTTGCTTCGGTTGAAACAATTAAAAATAAACAATAGCTTGACTGACAAAACAGTGTTGGGGATCAGGGTGTATTTTCATCTCCAGTAGCGACTGAAGAGTGACAACGCTAGGAAGTGAAACGTTAGGATATAAAGTACTGATGTTTAAAGCAGACCGTCTCCAACCTGAAAAGACTGTAATCTGACATTCTTAACGAATCACTTCCCTTACTCGCAATAAAAAAATATTGAAATCTTGTAATTAATCGAAATTGGAATTTCCGAATTAAATCTTCTTCCTCGTTAAAATGCGGGGGAACTTGACGCCGCCTCCGTCTTCTGACGTCATGAGAAAGTCTCGCTCATCAAAGGATAACTCACACGCGTCTATGGCTGAAAGGGATTATGACGATTAAAAATATTAAGCATGCCTTCACAGAAACCATACTCTTTAATCTTGAAACTAGATCATCATCATCATCCGTTACACCCAATGATGTGTAGGGCAGCAACAAAGCTTCTTCACCTCTGCCTATCTTGGGCCAAACTAGTCAATGCTGCATGGCTTTCATTTCATTCTCCACCGTGATTCTCCATGTCGTTCTTGGCCTTTCCATCTTTCTTTTGCCATCTGGGGTCCAGTGCAGTGCGGTTCTTGTGATTGTGGATCTTTCCGGAGCACATGCCCAATCCATCTCCACCACCTTCTTGTAATGATGGTGTCCATGTTCTCTTGCTTGCATCTCTTCAACAGGTCTTCATTGGAGATCTTCTCTGGCCAAAATATTCTCAGTATTCGTCGGAGGCATATGGTGTGAAAGAATCAATGTTTGTCAAGATGTGCCTTAGTCATTCGCCAGCACTCAGATCCGTAGAGGAAAGTAGATACAACACAGCTGGATAATTACCTTTTAATAATAACTATAACATTGTTGCTGTATCCATGATGCTTTCAACCAGTGGACTCTCCGATCTTCTTCAGGTGACTGAAATTTCTAAAATAACCCTTTTAGTCCACCAGGGTAGATCGTTCCAAGCCGCTTCCGGGTATCTCGGTATTAATTATTTCCCTTTAACTCAATTCTCGAAAGATTTGTTCACCTCTACTGTAGCGAGGTATTGAACTCACAACTCCTTGGGTCAAGTCACTAGAAATTAACCAACGCTTTTATTCACCGGGCCAGTTGATCTTGAAGACTACCTGAAGAAGGCTGGAGCGTACAAAGGCCAAAACATCGTGAAGACAGTAGTCTAGAAAGTGTAAATAGTGAAAACAATTACTATACCTCAAAAATATATATAGATCTAAGTAAAGTACTAGAAAATTTTAGACACGACTTACACAGGGGTTCTTTGATTATCCGGATAAACTTGAAGCAGGATCGAAAACTATTACGTGTTAATTGTAACATAAGAAACAATAAAACTGATGGACCAAACACAGAGTTAATACAGACAAATATTTAATTCACAAAACATTAGATAAAATATTTACAAATATACAGTTTTACATTTAAATAGAAACATAGTTTACTAATTGCAGGCAAAGTGTTACGAGGAGAGAAAGGGAAGGTAAGTTGAAGTGATACGAGCAGAGGAGTGGAAAGTCATTTGTCCCTTATCTTTACCTAGTTTAGTTGGTGGGGAAGTTAAGTGTTATACTTTTTTGAAATCCTTAAATGCATATATAAAGACTAATTATTGGCTTGGTCAATGAAAGAGGCAAAAAATATATATTTACCCAGATAGTTCCATGAGGTTCTCTTTCAGGTTTTAGTTGTTCGGACTTGACTGTGAAATTCTTTCGGCTGGATATGGATCCTAGAATCTTTACCGGGTTTGATATAATAAAATCCTTTGAACAATTCTTTCAAGTTTTTGTTTGTTGTCGACTCGAGATTCTCTAGGCTGAATATAAGTCCAAAAAAGGGGGGGGAGAACAAAAACATAGATATATATAAAAACAAAAAAAAAAACAAAAAAAACAAACGGAAAATACCTCACAGTTTAACACAGGAAATTTGAATTAAGATTCATTCTTCAATTCTTGCTTTTCCCAAATATCAAAGCGAGTCGGCCTGCTAGGTAAATTCCCATTCAAAGAACAACACGTGGCATGGAGCTGTAATGGCTGCTGATAACTTGGCCAAAGTAGCTTCGCATAACAGAATAAATATAAATTTCAAACTTTTTTTTTTCCTCCTAAATGAAGCATGAACTCCAAAAAGGGGGGGGGAGAACAAAAACATAGATATATATAAAAACAAAAAAAAAAAAAAAACAAAAACAAACGGAAAATACCTCACAGTTTAACACAGGAAATTTGAATTAAGATTCATTCTTCAATTCTTGCTTTTCCCAAATATCAAAGCGAGTCGGCCTGCTAGGTAAATTCCCATTCAAAGAACAACACGTGGCATGGAGCTGTAATGGCTGCTGATAACTTGGCCAAAGTAGCTTCGCATAACAGAATAAATATAAATTTCAAACTTTTTTTTTTCCTCCTAAATGAAGCATGAACTCCAAAAAAGGGGGGGGGGGGAGAACAAAAACATAGATATATATAAAAACAAAAAAAAAAAAAAAAAAAAAACAAACGGAAAATACCTCACAGTTTAACACAGGAAATTTGAATTAAGATTCATTCTTCAATTCTTGCTTTTCCCAAATATCAAAGCGAGTCGGCCTGCTAGGTAAATTCCCATTCAAAGAACAACACGTGGCATGGAGCTGTAATGGCTGCTGATAACTTGGCCAAAGTAGCTTCGCATAACAGAATAAATATAAATTTCAAACTTTTTTTTTCCTCCTAAATGAAGCATGAACTCCAAAAAGGGGGGGGGAGAACAAAAACATAGATATATATAAAAACAAAAAAAAAAAAAAAAAAAAAACAAACGGAAAATACCTCACAGTTTAACACAGGAAATTTGAATTAAGATTCATTCTTCAATTCTTGCTTTTCCCAAATATCAAAGCGAGTCGGCCTGCTAGGTAAATTCCCATTCAAAGAACAACACGTGGCATGGAGCTGTAATGGCTGCTGATAACTTGGCCAAAGTAGCTTCGCATAACAGAATAAATATAAATTTCAAACTTTTTTTTTTCCTCCTAAATGAAGCATGAACTCCAAAAAGGGGGGGGGGGGAGAACAAAAACATAGATATATATAAAAACAAAAAAAAAAAAAAAAAAAACAAACGGAAAATACCTCACAGTTTAACACAGGAAATTTGAATTAAGATTCATTCTTCAATTCTTGCTTTTCCCAAATATCAAAGCGAGTCGGCCTGCTAGGTAAATTCCCATTCAAAGAACAACACGTGGCATGGAGCTGTAATGGCTGCTGATAACTTGGCCAAAGTAGCTTCGCATAACAGAATAAATATAAATTTCAAACTTTTTTTTTTCCTCCTAAATGAAGCATGAACTCCAAAAAGGGGGGGGAGAACAAAAACATAGATATATATAAAAACAAAAAAAAAAAAAAAAAAAACAAACGGAAAATACCTCACAGTTTAACACAGGAAATTTGAATTAAGATTCATTCTTCAATTCTTGCTTTTCCCAAATATCAAAGCGAGTCGGCCTGCTAGGTAAATTCCCATTCAAAGAACAACACGTGGCATGGAGCTGTAATGGCTGCTGATAACTTGGCCAAAGTAGCTTCGCATAACAGAATAAATATAAATTTCAAACTTTTTTTTTTTCCTCCTAAATGAAGCATGAACTCCAAAAAGGGGGGGGGAGAACAAAAACATAGATATATATAAAAACAAAAAAAAAAAAAAAAAAAAAAAAAAAAAAAAAAAACAAACGGAAAATACCTCACATATTCGTTTAGTCGATATAGGGTGCTTATTCGATAGAGGAGGTGCTAATTTGAGCATTTATGGTACCCCAATTATCGAAATAATTTGAAGAGAAGTAATTTTCTGTAATAAATTTAACATTTATATCATGATAAAGCATTTTCAAATCCTTTGTTTAGTTTATTTTGTTGAAAAAAAAATGCGTCAATTTTTGTCCGTGGCTTGCTGGTCTTGTCTTTGCTGTAGCTAACTCCTAAAATTGGATTAAAATTGATGCATTTTGTGAGTGTCGCTTCTGGTTAAAATCGTGACCCATCATAATTTAACAAACATAATCATTGCTTGAGTGCTTGAAATTGGATATTGTGGCGATCAAACTTAACATAATCATTACCATCCACGTTCCGACGTGGTTATAAATACCCTGATAATTTAGGTGTTCATTCCTAGGGTGGTCTGCATTAAATCAGTCACTTATTTCTGCTTTCATTTATCCATCACATCTAATTGTACATAGGGCTGCAACTTTTTGTTGCTGTTTCTGTAACAAACTGTTTTTTATGGGGTAAAGTTGTTAGCCCTGCATCCGACCCCCTAACCTGGAGGACCGGTGGACCATTCTTGGTCCTTTCGTTTACAGCACCTGGTATTCCCAAATGGTCACCCATTTAAATACTGACCAGGCTCGATGTTGTTCAACTTCGGTGATCGAACGGGAACCGGTGCATTCAACACAATATAGCCGTATACATTTCTGCTTTATTTACATCATTTAATGCTG
The DNA here is from genome assembly GCA_037127315.1 of Ascarosepion bandense. Classification (NCBI taxonomy): domain Eukaryota; kingdom Metazoa; phylum Mollusca; class Cephalopoda; order Sepiida; family Sepiidae; genus Ascarosepion; species Ascarosepion bandense. The sequence continues at coordinate 3,519,884 of JBBBDQ010000505.1, read as the reverse complement.
AAAATTACTGAATAAAATTGAAATATCCAAACTAAACCGATTCTAATAACGGAAAAAAGGTTCGAATAACTATTTTTCTCTCCATTTTAAGACCTGTGACAGTATATACTGAACCTTGCGAATATATAAAATCGCTCTTGCGCATCGTTAACGTCTTTTTTGCTTCTCTTTGCCTTAGCGTTTATGATGATGTACGATTTCCAAGTCAAATTCTTCCGCCAAAAAGTGAGAACCACAACTAGATCAATACTTGTGCAGCGTAATAACGAAAAGCTAATTTATATAAGTATATCTCAACATAATCTCTTTGACGGAGACTTTCCTCGCCGAAGCTAGAGAGAGCAGGTTGTCTACACATGCGTTTGTAGATGTCATGAAACAACGAGGCAAGCTTATGCAAGGCAGTTTTGAAATGACACGGCTCATGCGTCATCGGCGAAAGCGAGGCTGTCACACGCGATAAATCTCGGTTTCTTGCCTGAGACCGAAGACGCATAAAAAGAACCAACTTCTGTTTCAAGGCAGTTAAGTGTTGGCGACTCGTGAAGGCTATACCGGTGATCGAGAAAGTGCTATTGTTTACGGTGCACAAGGAACGGTATCCCGAATGAAGCAGTGTTCCGGTTTCCACGTAGAGCAATCGGCGAGAACAGATCCGAGCGGTCATTCATGCTTCTTTTAGATGTGGTACAAGGCCGAAAATATGGGGATCAAACTTGCTATTCAGTCGGATCTATGGTCGGAATTCAGATTGGCATGGCCAAGGATGCATTTCAGAAGCTGAGTAGAATATTGAGAGACAGGAAAATTTCGCTAGAAACAAAGAGTACTGGATTGTTGTGTGATGTCTGTCCAGCATTCACTGCTATATTGAAGAACAACCTGCTCAAACATGGAGAGACTTGAAGCAACCGAAATGGGATTCTACAGAAGGAAGCTGTGGATACGATAGACTGAGCATGTCAGCAATGATGAGGTTTTAAAAAGAATGGAAATGAAAAGGAAACTAATAAAATAGAAAAAAATAGCTAAAATTACTGGGACATAATGAGGACGGAAGGCTTGGAGAATCTGATACGCACAGATCAGAAATAGGGAAAGAGACAGAAAAGCCATGCGTAATATACTTGACGGGCTTGAGCAGGAGGGTAGCAGAGCGGAGTTTGGATGGGGATAATAGGAGAGGGCGTGCTAAGAGTCACTAGGGATAGATGTGGAGGACCATGATTACCTACGTTTTGAGAGGACATAGCACATAAAAGACGAAAAACAAACATTACACGGTGAAACTTTCTGATTAAATTCACTATATAACGACGTATTCGGCCCATCATTATCATCAGTCTCTCGACTACTGCAATCGTCGGGGGATGGTCTGAAGGCAGAAGAAAGAGGCCTCCTCCTCCAGTCTGATCTTTTGGCGAGGCTCTCAAAAGTGACGACATTGTCATGTCCGCTCACCCTTTCCCTACTAAAAGCATATTCGGTCAATGTACCCTCATATATAGACATGGGTTTTTAATATTTGGCTATCAAAGAATTTCCGACACAGGAATTGTTCGTTAACTGCGGAGGGAAGGAATCTTTTATCCACCAGAATCGATGCTCAAAATATTCTTTGTTTTTTATGCCGTTTCTCCTCTGAGCGTAGGCGATCATGCCTCTCCAATGCTTTTTGTCCTTTGTAGCTCATAATAAACATTGTCTTTCTGTTTTTTCTCCAAAGCCCTGTTCAGCCATTTTTTACTCAAGCTCACTAAGTATGTTATACGTTGTTACCTCTCTCCTTCTTGCTGGCTTTCTGTCCTGTGAGTATCAAATTTGCCAAGCACTTCTTTCTCATCATGTGCCTGAGAAAACTCTTCCTGATAAATAGTAGTTATATTTTTGTTTGCATTTTCTGCAAAATTCATCTTTGCTAACGCGTTTGATCTATGGTATTCTAAGCATCCTTCTGTAGAACCACATTTCTGTTGCTTCAAGTCTCCTCTTCATCTTTCAGGCACTCACTGTGATACAGAAGAAAAGATATCACGTCATCGTTCAGTATTTAAATTTTCTTTTTCTCTGCTTAGCTTTTGGAATACTTCCTTGGCTTCCCAATACGCCTTCGCATTTGTTTAAGCATTTACAAGATATTTAAATTAGAGAACTTGCTTGATTTGTACATTCTTAACCAAGCTATTGGCTTTCACTCGAAATTTAATTCTGTTTAATTTCGAACAGATTGTGATATATATCGAGGGAGAAAAAGAACTTGGTTATAGGATCGGGATTAGCAAGTATTATCTGGAAGATAAGATAGATTAAGATTAATAAATATGTAATACGAACGCATTATTTTTTATCAGTGAAACGAAAATACGCTAAGCCGACGTTTTCTGATGTAGCTAGTTAAATATTTTCATATGTAACATTGTGCCAGACCGAACTAAACTGACTTACGACCGAATCACTTTGAAACACCGGTTACCGTACAATCATTGAAGTTAATCAACGTCAGGCCTGGTTAGTAATTACATGGGTGACTGCATGGTGCTGTACGCTTGGACATTTTGGTGTTGTAAGAGTAAATGCCTTGGAATTGTTAATCAGAGATGCGAGTTTTAATTATCAATGGCTTCGTTATATTCACTTAAATGCTAATATCCTTGGCAAAGATAGGGTCCTGGGTATGACGGTAAACTGAATCCGGCAGCAAGTCCACTGATTTCGAGGTTGCGAGGAACATGGAACCACCACTTAATTGCTGTTGTTGCCAGGTCCACCCTGACCCGGAGTGGTAGCACCTGTTAGGGTCTCAGTATGGGCAAATAGTTAACCCTCCAAACAATGATCAAAGCGCTATTAAATTATAAAAACAGACTTTTATGAAATATATACATGAACATTTTTGAATGAAAATATTACCAAGAACATATATTTGAATTAAAAATGTTACCAACAGAAATATGGTTTTGAAGGGAAAATGTTGCCTACATAAATTTGGTTTTGAAGGGAAAATGTTGCCTACAGAAATTTGGTTTTGAAGGAACTAATGCTTTGACATTAAATGACCCCCAATGAGTTGATATACTGTAAAACAAACCAAAACAAACCTTGGCAAAGATATGAGTCTGTTTTTTCTTCATCTGCTATAGCTCAATTAGTAAAATTTGTTACACCAAACCATTATCTCCAAAATGATGCTTTTGACATTGTAAAAATATTTTTTTGTTTTAAACAACTTGCAGAGTTGATAAGCCGTAAAAATCAAATCAGTTTAAACCTATATACGAGGACCGTCTGGAACGCATTCAACCATTTTCATATATCGAGGATTAGATTCTATGTCTCTAATTTAACTTGTATACCAGTTAGGGAGGACTTCACAGTGCACGTATGAATACACAAGAAAAATTAAGCTCACTGGTAAAAAATCCTTGCCTTGTAGAAAATCAAATGTTTCTCTTCGGAAATCTTTGACTGACTCATGCTGAGATATAAAACCGATTTAGGATACTGATTTTTCTCACTGGACAAATCTTTTCTATTTTAAATGTTGGTGTAACATGATCTTCTTTGCATCTTTGTTTCCTTGTAATTCTACTCTCAAAAATGGGATCGTGTTATTCAGAGAGTGAAAAGTTAAATGAGTTCACCAGGCTTTGAAGAATGCTTTTTTTTTTTGTTATTCCACGTTGAGTCTCGTATTCTTAATCTAATTGAGTATCGTCCTTGTTCACTTGCCTCGATCGACATCGATCGGTTAACGAATCCAAAAATTTTAAAAGAGAACCTTGAATAACCGAATTCTTTGGGAATCTGATTTTGGTAAACGAAGGAGATTATTAGTAGATTTTTTTAACATATCAAACTAACATAATTACACGATATTTCCGCATCTGGGATTAAATGTTCGCATGTTTTTGTCATGTTTATTGTTTCATTTATGAACACATGTCGGGAGTTTTCTTTTCTTGTTCCAAAATATAAAAAAGAGAGAAAGAAATTAAGTATTAAATGAAGAAAGAAAGATTGACAAGAAGAGAGATCGAGTAATGAAAAGAGATAAAGAGTGAGAATGAAAATTGGCGGGAAATATAAAATGCTAAAGAGAACGAGATACTTATAAAAATGAATTATACGGAATGAAGAAAGAAGAGGAAAAGTGAAGAAAAAGGGTTAAGAAAGAAGGAATGCTAACTGATCAAGAGAAATAACTTCAAGAAGAAATATAGATCAAGAAAGAGCGAAAGGTTTACGAAAAAAAAATTTAACAGCAGAAAAAGTATAATAAAAGTGATATAAACAAAGATAGTGAAAAAAGGAATATGAAAAGGGTAAAGAGAGATAGTAATAAGAAAGAATAGCTAAACTTATTCATAAATGGAACTTTGTGTGTATCCGTTACCTATAGACTCCGAAACGGCTGAACATATTTTCTTGAAAATTTACAGTTGTACTATAAGCGTCTGCGAGTATTCTTAGCTAAGTTTTGTGTCGAGGTACCCCGGATAAATATCGATAATCGAAAACATCGGGTTATAGAAGGAGTGGTCCGATTTTAATCAAATTTGATACACTCATAGACAAAAACATAAGAAACGATATTCAGAAGTTTCAAGGTTGCAGTTCTTAGAATAGTGCAGAAAATCGATAATAAATATATATATAAAGGCAAGATATTTGTGTGTGTGTCTGTTTATCTGCCTGTATGTCTGTATTTTTTTTCAGCCCTTTTATTTTAGTTTTTGCTTCGGTTTGGCTCTAAGTATGTATAATTGTAGTTCTTAGTCTCAGCCATGATACCATTTAATCAGAGGACTTATTTAGCCTTCAAAATTTCAGTTTACGACGAAAAAAACTTATTTGATATCAATACCAGGAAATCAAAATTTGACTTACATCCATTCATTTTTCTTTTCGTCTATGATTTCGCTTTAACTGGAAACAACAATTGTTTTTTAGTTTTTCGTGCCAACGTCCAAAGAGTCTGAGCTCCAGGACCATGGATTAGTTTTAAGGCTTTCATTACACCCGAGCAACGCCGGACTATAATGCTAGTAAGAGTGATAAGAAAAAAAAAGAACAAACAACAGTGAGTAATAAGTAAATAAAAGAAAAAGACAAAGAGTGAAAAGGGGTGGGAAAGAAAGAATGGAAAGGAAAGAGACTAATAAAAAGAAAAGAGTGGGAAAGAAGAGAATAATTAAGATGAATAAAAAAAAACACAGGCGCATGAAAAAAAAACGAAAAAAACTGAAGAAAAATTTCATCGGAGGGGCGGAAGAGAAATTTATGAAGACAAATATAAAACGGAAAAGGCGACATGAAAATATAAGACTGCTCAAAGAAGCCTGTAATAATGCCAAATCTGCTTGTGTACCAAAGATTTTGTGGTGCAGTGAATATCGACTCGGAACGAGAAATCGGGGAGCCGAGTTCGAATTTCAGTTGAATTCCTTGCATTCACTTACGCGCAAATACCCTTGGGAAAGGTATTAATCCGTCTCTTCTCTCCAGTTATGGGTTAAATAATAGGACAGATTGGATTCTATAGCCTTGGCTGGCAGCCATTCTACCGCAGAAAGCAATGGCAACCTACTGCGGGATAATCTTCTGCCCAGTCAGTCATGTCTCTTTCGAGATATGATCGCCCAAAGTGGGTATCACGTATGGCACTTAACTGACTGACCAAAGATCTGGTCTATTTTTTTAAGACCAGAACTATTAAAATAACTTATAATTTCATAGTAAAACAATTGTTTTTACGTAGTGAAACTATATTTGTACGAGTGGCCTGTGCCGTAAAAAATGACGGCAAAATATTTATCTTGATATGCCGTCTAAACATGTATATTGATACACCTACTGTTGTGAGTATCATACATTAAAATCCGAACACCTGAGCATGACAGGAGGGAAATATATATATATATATATATATATAGTCATCCGCAGACAGATCTGTTTCGGTGTATCACAGCTCATCAGTACGGTTAGACATGCGATTGCTTTTATCCAGAATTGAAATCCAACCAAATTGGTGTCAGTCGGCGATTCTACCTCTGAGATGGACTTTTATCGAATATTTAAAACCATGTAAACATACGCCAGTAGTTAGTGTTCTAATTCATTACTGAATGAACGATGCGTATATATATATATATATATATATATATATAATAATAATAATAATAATAATAATTATTAAACCGACTCTGCGTGTATTCCAATCTCAAAATTTTATAGAAGGGACTTTTTAAGACCATGAATGACCAGCAGAATCTAAATCCGTTATTGTCCTCGGCTATAAAGCTTTGGGCAAAGAGGGGGAAAAAAAGAAAACTGCGTGGGACCGACAATACATACGGTTCCTCCCAGTAAAAAGAAAAAAAACCCTCAACGGAACAAACAACCAGAAAAGAAAAGTGCTCGATACACACAACCGAAAAGTATTTAACTAGAAGGCAGTAACGCAGAGCAAACACACTAACAAAATAGCAAGATCGCCAAGACCTACCGCGGTTTCGCACAACGGCTCGTCAGGGCGATCTTGCTATTTTGTTAGTATATATATATATATATATATATATATACACAGCTTATATTATAGTAGAGAGGTTATATATATTCACTACTCGAAGGAAAAATTATTTTTTTTTAAAAAAAGGCAATGTTAAAGAGCAAACACGTGGCAAGTGCTTTCATAGCTGGTAGTAAAAAGAATGAACTGAGCAGACAATATATAATCAAAACACAAACTCTCTCAGTCGACCTCAAGGGGAATGGCTGGAATGATTGCATTGAATCTATAGTTAAATCTGCTGCTATGAAGGTCGGGCCAGGAAGTTTGTTTTTTTTTCGTCTGAATTTATCTTGCACATATATAAATATATCATACGCCGTACTGCCTTGTTTGGTGTGAAATGATTATGAAAAAAAATATACACGCGCAACAATCTTAATTATAATAGAGGGGATTGTTATGCTTATAGGCTTTGCTTTGGAGAAAACGCGGTTGGAAAGAGGAAATAATTGAAATCTTTCCCCTTTTCCGCCAGGTTTTCTCTTGGTATTAACCAATCCGGATATTTGGCAGTTCATGTTAGAACTGGTTACGGTATCATCCATGAAGGTAAAAGAGCTGCAATTTGCTTTGCCGGCTTCTCACTGTGTATTGCGAAGAAGAAATTACTAATATATTTTACATATTGAAGAAAATCCATTACCTCCAAATATCACAAACAAGTTTCTTCTGTTTATATTACGATGTTGGGTGTCTGCTGCAAAATAATGGCTTGCAAGTTACCTTAACCATACAAGTGTAAGTTCAGTTCTCACAGAATGCTCCACTATTATATCCTTGTGTCACACTATCGTAAAAATTTATAAGTTATGGGAAGAAAAGTGGTCTTTCTGATCATTACTTTCGTGCAGTGTCGGGCTTAGGAGCCACGCAGACCCCGCAATTGCAGGGGTGGCAGCAAGTTCCCTAGGGGCCGCAAGGCTCCTTGGCTACGCAGATCTATTGTAATGAAAAAAAGAATTAACAATAATAAAATATTAATAGAAAAATTATTATTATACTTGTATGTTGAAATAGACATCTATCAACCCTTCTCGCTCTGTGTGTGTGTGTGTGTGTGTGTATAAAATCTTTGATAGAAGCCTTCCGGCCCCGAAGAGCCAGCAAATCATTTGTAATTTAAAAAAGATGAACTTAAGTGAGAAATAGATTATAGATATGTTTCAACATACAAGAACATAACATGTATATTCAAACTTTCAGGATGTCATAAAACGTTTAAGAAAATCAGCGACTTTGACAGTCTGCGAAGTTTATAAACAAGAAATTTCAACCTTGGCGCCAGGTAACTTGAGATTTTGGAAAGGTACTGAAAAGGCTATATAAATAGCTAGGAAATCACCCAAAAGTAAAGAGCAGATGTGAAAACGTTGTATAGCTTCAAAACGTCAATTCCGCGAGTTCTTCCGTTTTTTCGAGATCATGGAATGCTGTGTTCCGTGAGTGTGTTATTTTGTTTAAAGTACCATTTATTGTGGGTTCAGTATGTTCGGGTGGGGTGCAAGTTGCATTCTGTGGGTAGAAAGGCCGAAAGACGTATTCTGCGTGGGGGGCGATTTTGCTAAGCACGGCACTGCTTCTGTGGTGTTCAAACTTCACTGAGTAACAAACCAGTGGTGGAATTTATCTTGTATTTCGAAAGAGAGTTCTCTTTTTAATTCATGTCCCAATATTTCGTGTAAATTTGGAACCAGTTTTCTTTTTCATTTTTTTTTTTTTGAGTGGGTGTATAAAGACTAAGTAAGAAATTAAACATATATTTTGATTTTTTTTTTTTAGTAAAGAAACCGTTGCAAATCTATTGAGTTTCTGTTGTTCCCAGGTCCTCCCTGACCCACAATGAAAGCACCTATTATGGTCCCGGCTATGGGCAAATAGTTAATCCCCAAACTGGGGTTAAAACACTATGAAAGTATAAAAATACTTATACATAAAAATAAACTTTTATAGAAAAATATACATTTTTGAAGAAAAATTATTACCATACATTTATGAAAGGAAAAAAATATTCTCAGCAAAACATTTTTGAATGCAAAACTAGAAGACATTTTCAGTTTTCTAAAATAAAAGAATAAAAACAAAACGTTTCATTAAAATCTAACTTAAAGGAACCTTTTCACTATAATCGAACATTTAAAAAATGCCTTAAAACGTCAGCTTCTTGGCATTAAATAACCCACAGAGGTTGATATGCCGTTATACAAAACTCAAACTATTACGGCTGGCCTTATACTAAGCTTGATATTATTTGGTAGTTAGTAAAAGATATGGTGCAAAATGTTACTAATTTTTGCTATTTTCATATTCAGAAACTTCGACAATAACAGAGACACTTATCTTCCTTCCGTTGCAGAGCACAGACACACAGACATTACATTAGCTTTTCTTCATGGAGTTTTAAGATGCTGTATTTTGGTGGGGGGTTGGGTATGTCAGCTCTCCGCTAGGCGATGATTGATAAACCAGGTTCACTGATGATTATTGCGTGTACCAAGTTCAATCCTCGCCGAACGTACCAATCTTTGATCCTTTTGCTGGACAAAACTGAAATATTTCATTTCGTGCCCATCGAGTAACTATTAAACATGCTCGTCGCTCAGACTATTATTCTTGTAATGAAATCAATTTTAACTGAGGTCCTCACGTTTGTGGTTTTGTGCTGAGAAAAGCAATGTTTAACACATAATCATGCTTCGGAAGATTCTCATGTTTAAAATTTACTGATAACCGCGATTTCTGATATTAAAATGAAATATTTCTTTGGTGAAAATTATTTATAAAATATCCTGTTTTCAACTAGAAAAGCGAATTGCCCGTAAGGCACTCGTTGGAGTTTTAAGATAAAATTTCCGAAAATAATGAAAGTAATGTATACGAAGCGTTTAAATTGAAATTATAAATGAATTACATAAATATTAAAATTCAGTTCCTGAAAGTTTTATTCACTGCTAACGGAAACTTCGAATTCTGAAAAATCGGGTTTCACGTTTTCATTCTGAGAAACTGGATTTTATGCTTGCTGTGTTGATTGAAATCTTAGTTTATCTCAACTTGATGCTTGTTTCGAATATTGCCAAAATTTACTTTTTTAAAAAGAAATAAAACGTTACTATATAGAGGAAATATTTGAGATTTTTTCCTTTTTTGTAAATTGAGTTTTATACGACATGAAATACACCAGTCAAATATTTTGTTGCATTTTTGCGAGCCCAATTAAATGAGAAAAATCGGAAAAACTTAATGATGTTAGTTTTCCCCATTTTCTGTTTTCTTTTTTTCTGTTTTCTTTTTTTTCTGTTTTCTCTTTTTTCTGTTTTCTCTTTTTTCTGTTTTCTCTTTTTTTCTGTTTTCTCTTTTTTCTGTTTTCTCTTTTTCCTGTTTTCTCTTTTTCCTGTTTTCTCTTTTTCCTGTTTTCTCTTTTTCCTGTTTTCTCTTTTTCCTGTTTTCTCTTTTTCCTGTTTTCTCTTTTTTTTTTCCTGTTTTCTCTTTTTTTTTTCCTGTTTTCTTTTTTTTCCTCTATTTTGTTTTCTTTTTTTCTTCTTTTTTGTTTTTGTTTTTCTTTTCTCTTTGTTTTTCTGTTTTTTTCTGTTTATTCTTTTTTCTGTTTTATCGTTTCTATTTTCTTATTTTCTTTCTGTTTTCAACAAAATAACTCGAAACCAAAACAATTCAATAAATTGATCTCATCATTACTTGCGGAGTTTCATACTTTAAAAGTGTGATATTGATCTAAATAAAAAAAAACTTAGTGTTAAATCAAGCGATGAGCAATGATAAGGTAGAGCCTTACAACTTAATGATTTGATAATGTTTGTTTAACAAACTATCAATATGCACTCTAATTTTGAAAAATGATGCAATTTCTCTTGGGCAAATTCATTCTTCATAATAAAGACCGATTGTAAGTGTCTCTCATTCTTAGAACCTGCCACAGACAAAATCTCCCATATTTCATTGACTACACCCAAAAAGAGGCAAAGTGGAGTTTGGGTTTCAATGTTTCTACATGTCCCTTGTGTTGTAATTCCCAGATTTTCCTCAAAACCTTTTTAAACAATGGTTTTGTTGTAGTTTTGTTTTTATTGCTAATAATGCTGGTTACTATCTTGACAAAATTGTTTGTTGAATTCGAACGTTTTATTCTATGGTAAAATGTGACAATACTTTTCGAACAAAAACATACATCAAATTGAATTGTAATAATTAATACTAGAAAATAAATATAAGAAAAAGGAAGGAAAGACAAATGAGATTGGGAGGTGAGTGACAAAAGACAAATGAGATTGGGAGGTGAGTGACAAAAGACAAATGAGATTGGGAGGTGAGTGACAAAAGACAAAAGAGATTGGGAGGTGAGTGACAAAAGAGATTGGGAGGTGAGTGACAAAAGACAAAAGAGATTGGGAGGTGAGTGACAAAAGACAAAAGAGATTGGGAGGTGAGTGACAAAAGACAAAAGAGATTGGGAGGTGGGTGACAAAAGAGATTGGGAGGTGGGTGACAAAAGAGATTGGGAGGTGGGTGACAAAAGAGATTGGGAGGTGGGTGACAAAAGACAAATGAGATTGGGAGGTGGGAGACAAATGAGATTGGAAGGTGGGTGACAAAACACAAATGACATTGGGGTGAAAAGGAGGAGAAATAAAAGAAAGATAAGTAAAATCTGATCATGCAAGCTGATATTCTTCATGATTATAAACGTTATTTTTAGTGAATAAACGTGTTTTGATTTATCTAAACAAGAAATAATGTAAATATGACAGTAACAGAACCATAATAGAAAATAATTAGGGGGTTCAAAAATTCATAGGGTACAACAGCAGAAGCGTTTTGATAACAGCAAAGATGAAGATATTAGTTCTAATGTAAATAATGCTAACATTTCATCTTAAAAATTCAGAAAAAAATTAAGTTGTTATCTTAATGATTCTTCTTCTATGTGCCTTGTCCCTTCATGACGTAGGCGATCGTGGCCTTCCACGTCTCCCTAATCCTGGTGACTCTGAGCACACTTTCTTCTGTGACAACACGCAACCCCCTTTGTATCATCCACCTGCTCAGGCCCTTCAAATATGTTATCCGCTGCCTTCCTCTGTCTCTTTTTCCCTCTATCTGGCATGTTAGTATCAGGTTCTCCTTCCTCATTGCTTGTTCCAGGAACTTTAGTTTTCTCTTCCTGGTAAAGATCGAAGATCAAAAATAGATCTGACCCTCACCAGGAGGAAAAATTTTAAAAGTAATACAACTTGAAAGCAAAACATCTTCCAAATTTCTGTAAAAATAATATAACCTTACCCAAAATCATTTGTTATGACCTTAAAATGATCTCATAAGGATTGATAGGTCGTTAAACCTCGAAACAAACAAACAATTTCTCTTCCTGATGCTCAATATTAATTTCCTTTTTTGTTTCCATCCTTTCCAAAACTTCATCATTTCTCACTTGCTCGCTCCACGATCTCCACAGCCTCCTTCTGTAGAACCACATTTCAGCTGCTTCAATTTTTTCCTTCATCTTAATGATAAATACACTGAAATGAGAAAAATAATACAATTCAGTCAAATTTCATCTTTGTTATCCGTTAAACTGATAGCGTTTTGCAATATCCTCAAAGGATTTGATTAAATCCCTAAGAAAAGAAAACTATTACAAAGTTCATTTATGGAATTCTTTGCTTTTTCTAAATGCTTTTATTGGTCTGTCTTTAAAGGAATTGTTAATTCATGTCTCACCATTTGCACTCACTGAAATTTCCTTGGTCTTTGGTTTTGTCATTTGTGAGCAACTTTTGAGATAATTTATGGCTTGCTCGTAGCATCCACCGTCCTTATCTATTTCTGATCCAAGAGGACATTACGTTAAGAATCTTACTTCCTTCTATGTTTTTCTCTAGTTAAAAGGAACATAAATTGTCGGTACATGCGCGTGTTTCCAGAAAATACGTCCATCGGTTCGCCAATCAACGTGAGTTATCTATTTATCTCTCAACGAAATGTATCGGTCTTTGAAACGGAATTTATCTTTATAACCAATTTCCGAATTTTCAAAGAATATACTAGACTTTTGCGTATATCCTATATTTTATGAGTATGTGAATGTACTAATTAGTGATTTAATAACGCCAATCTATTGACACTAACATCTAGGGTCCTGGGCATGACGATAAACTGCATCCAGCAGCAAGGCTTTCGATTGGGAGGTTGTGAGGAGCGTAGAAACTAGGTCCAGCCTAACTCGGAGTTGTAGCAGCTGTTAGGGTCCCAGATATAGGCAAATAGTTAACCCCCAAACTGGGGTCAAAACATTATAAAAGTATAAAAATATATACATAAAAATAGACTTTTATAGAAAAATAAATAATATACATTTTTGAAAGAAACAATTATTCTCAGCAAAACTTTTTGAATACAAAACTAGAAAACATTTTCAGTTTTCTAAAATGAAAAAGAATTTTAAAAAATTCGTTAAAATCTGACTAAATCAACATCTCACTATAACCAAACATTAAAAAACTTAAAACTCCACCTTTTTGGCATTAAATAACCGACAGAGGTTTATATGCCGTAAAACAAAACTCAAACTAACATCTAATGTCTTCGCAGAAACTATTAACATAATTAATTCGCAAGCATTAAACATTTAGGACGCAGTAATATCGACAAAGTATCAAAGAGGCTTGCAAGATTTTGTCACTAAGGAAGATGCTGCCGAGTGGAAAATAAACCTTTGTCTACAAGAGAGAGTAAATAATTTTGTGGCAAGTGATATCATTTTAGCCATAACCTCTGCACCGCTCTAGAAAGGAAAATTTCTAAGCGCATCTTAGATGTGGCACAAGAGTGAAAATATGGGACACCCATTGAGGATCGAACTCAATACTCAATTGTAATGGTTCTAGAAAGACAAGCTTGCTATCCATTACATCATCTCGAGGTGCCCCTATACGGCATTATTAAAGTACTTCACTTCGCATACTATCCTGTAGCTTTACAAGAGCCAGATCAGGCCGAAAATTTGGTACTGTTGTGATATTGGGGGGGGGGGGGAGCAACCCAGTCCTCATTTTCAGTCTCGACAGAATCCAACAGTATCCTCATGGGTAATAAATTATTTTTCAACCTCTCTCTCCCAGTAACCATGTGGTATTCCCCTCCCTGCTCTATCGCTAACTTTATGGAAAGTGCTCAGACGAACGATATACTTTGGCTCCTCCTGTTTAAATATTTATAATTAGAAAATGCTATGTCACTCACGTTGTTGCAAAACAACCACATTCTCTCCGTATTCCAGCGAATCACTGCCCTGTGGAACCGACATCCAAGAAGATGTTTCCCCAATCACTACCACGTTCAAGTCTAGGACCAACTGTTATCTTCGTCACCTATCGGCCTAAATTGCCTCTTAATGTAGCCCTCTACCCCCCGTAACCCTCGGATTTTGTACAGGGGCAAGTATTCTGTTAAAAACTGATTTAGTAGATTTTTTTTCGTTATCATTAAAAAAAATGCTCAGTCGGTTAACAGCCATACGTGATACACGCTTCGAGCGATCATGTCTCGAAGAGACATGCCTGACTGGGCAGAATATTTTCCATTTAACACTTAGCTGGAGAGAGAAGAGATTGATAAATACCTTCCCAAATGTATTTGCGTGTAAGTGAATGCAAGGAATTCAACTGGAATTTGATCTCATCTCACCGATGTTTCCTTCTCAGCCGATATCCACTGCACCACAACGCACAAGAAAAGTTCCCTTGCTGAAATTACATGTTGAGTATGCTGTAACCGGTCAGTCAGTACTTGATTGTAGAACTTAGTAAATTTTTCTTGCCACAAAATTGTTTACTCCCTCTTGTGGAGAAAGGTTTATTTTCCACTCGGCAGCTTCTTTCCTATAGACAAGACGTTGCAAGCCTTTTTGATGCACTGTCGCTATTTCTATGTCTAATGTTCAGTTGAGTTCTATTGTTTTTTCGACCATATCACACCGTTACAGCTACAACCTTTAACACTACTTCCAGAGTAGGATCACACTCATTTCTTCCGTAATCCAGATCTAAGCAAACTGAATTCAGACAGATTTGACCAAAGACTACCAGATTTCCGCGCGGGTGCTTTACTGATCTTATAAATCTTGACTTCTTTCAATTAACGAGCAATCGTCATCTTTTCCATTTACCCTAATCATTTAACTCCTTCAATCGTATCTTCGTTTCATACCACACACCTTATTACGAGGTCCTTGGTATGACGGTCAAATGCATCCGGCAGCAAGGCTTCTGATTGGGAGGTTGTGAGGAGCATGAAACCATCTCTTACTTGCTGTTGTTCCAAGATCCAACCTAACACGGAGTGGTAACACCTGTTAGGGTCCGAACTATGGGCAAACAGTTTATCCCTAAATTGGAGTCAAAGCACTATGAAAGTATAAAAATACACTTTTATAGAAATATATACATTTTTGAAGGAAAAATATTACCAACAATACAGCTGTGAAGAAACAAAATCTTCACCATAACACATTTTGAAGGAAAACAAATTATTACCAGCAATACATTTTTGAATACAAAACTAAAAGACATCTTCAGTTCCTAAAATAGAAAAAAGAATTTTTCATTAAAATCTGACTAAATCAACCTTCTCACTATAACTGAACATTAAAAGAAATAACTTAAAACCCCACCTTTTTGGCATTAAATAACCCACAGAGGTGTTGATATGCCATTAAGCAAAACACAAACTCAAACCTTATTACGATTTCGGTTGAGTGGTTCCCGGGGCTCCTACTAGATTAAATACGGCATTGAAAAGCCATGTGTGAAATGTTAATACATAATGTTTCAGTTTTTCGGATTCAGCTAATGTCAAAAATAAAGAAACCCATTATTCTGCGATATGTTCGCTTTTCAAAAGCTTTGTTGTTTAAATTAATCCGATGTAGAAATGATGATGAAAACCCTTCATTGAATTTTATACAGCCTATTTTTCTATTTAATCGAGGACGGCATGCATTTTCTAAATGATACACACCAAATATGTAACTGTTTATGCTTTGTTTTTGGTAATATTTGTTGTTGTTTTTAACACTAATTACACTGTTCGGACTGTTGTCGTCATCTTCATTACCATGTTTATGACGTTTCGGACGTTGTACACCCTGGCCTTCTTCAGGTGCTAGGAATTTCAGACAAAACCTTTTATTTCGACCACTAGAGTATATCATTCTCATTCCATGTGCCATGCCAATACCGGATGCCATGTAGTTATTTTCTTTGAACTCATCTAAGTTATTTGTCCACCACTGTTGTAACTAACCGCCGCTTATATTGGGTCATGTGTCATTGAGGACATTAGTTTATGAATTACTGGGAATTACAAAAATAATGTCTCAGTAACCCTTTTTTTAACAAGGGCTTATATTGCGAGGCTAATGATTTTCTCTGGCACTTCTTATTACTGGTTCCCAGTGATTGAAATAAGGGGTTCAGTTCAAAATTCCTATTGTTGTGCTTTGTGTATCGGTGTTATTTGTTTATCGAGTTGTCGTTTGTATCAGAAGGTTAATTTCTCAGATTGTAGGGTGTTCGTTGATAAACCACACAATATAAATTCACAAGCAGTATCGCCCGGCGTTGCTCGGGTGGAATGAAAGCTTTAAAACTAATCCATGGTCCTGGAACTCAGACTCAGCTTAAAGAATATTTGTGTGAAGTTTAGTGAGAATGGGATAAAAATTGTGGATTTGTATAAAAGATATACAGGCAGATAAACAGACACACACAAACATCTTGCCTTTTTATATATATATATATATATATATATATATATATAATCGATTTTCTGCGCTATTTTAAGAACTCCAACCTTGAAACTTCTGAATATCTTTTCTTGTCTATGTCTATATTAAATTTGATTAAAATCGGAACTCCTTCTTTAAACTGATTTTTTTCGATATTTATCGGGGGTTAGTCGACACAAAACCTAGCTAAGAACACTCGCAGTCGCTTATAGTACAACTGTGTAAATTTTCAAGAAAATCGGTTCAGTGGTTTCGGAGTCTATCGGTAACGGACACACACACGCAAAGTTCCATTTATAAATAAGTTTAGATAGAGACAAACATGAAACGAATTATCATACAATAATGACCACATAAGAGTAATTAAAATTAACAGTAAAAAGATTTTATATATGCAATAAAAGATAAATGAATATACGATTAAATTCTTGGAGTGAGTCACTAGTTAGAAAGAATAAGGATTGTTCATGCAAAATTCAGTTCAGCAAAAGTTAATACTTGAGATCTGACAAAGAAATTAAAATAGTTGCTGTAAGAGAATTTGTCAAGTGTGTGTGTGTTTCTATTACTTAGAAATAGTTTGTGAGAGTTATTGGCCTTTACCTGTTGGATTAATTGAATAATCGTAACACAATAACTTTGTGAAGTGAAAGAATGTTCACTCTTTCAGGTTAATTGCAGGAAGAATCTCAACGTGGTCGATTGACGGGTAAATGTGATTTTTTTTTTTTTTTTTTTTTTTTACGCGGTCGATTGATGAGTCAATGATTAGATACGCGTGGAAGTTACTGGAATCTCTCGGAGTTCGCAGACTGAAAGACTCGAATTGAGTTATATTGCCACTTAGATACATTTAGAATTCTGGAAATAGGGTCCAGAAACGTTGGCGGGAAAAAGAAATCCATTTTAATTTTTAGTGTCTCGACTAATGAAAAGTCGAATCTGTGAGTCCAAAGTGGTGATTGGTTAAGACATTTGCTTAAAGGAGAATGCATTTGTTAAGTTGGGTGAAAAGCACCTAAAAAAGGTCAGAGCGTAAAACAGCCGAAACGTCGTAAGAATGGTATTAGAGATGAGAACAACAGTCTGAAGAACGTAAGTAATATAAATACGACCACATCCCAGAAGTATGGGCAAGTTTCATATATTTCTCAAAACAATAACAGTCAAGGAAATACAGCCACCTGAATTATTCAGAATTAAAGAACAGATTTTACGAGCTTTCTTTTATTAGATTGTTTAATATGATTTTCAGTTAAAGCTTTCATTTTTTTCAAGTCAAATTGTCTTCCATTTGCGATGACTTAAGCTTTTCTTATATTTTGTTGATATCAAATCTCGTTAATTAATCTCTCTCTCTCTAATTACTGAAGCTGTGCTTTAAGAAAACGTTGTTGTTTTTCAGTTGTACTCGAATCTGACCTCGGCCTTTTGACATATCTAACAATTCTTACCCTAAAGTTGCACGTGCTGCTGCTTGCATCTAGCGGTAATATCTCAATTGTTTCCGCCTGAAACAGGAAGGGCTAAGTGGTCACTTCCGGGGAAGGAATAATAACGTTATAGTTGACTTTCTTTTCTTGCTGTTTATCTCTCAAACATTTTCTTCTTTCGTTTGCTCAATTGAACAATTTATTTTCTGCTTGCAACTATTCACTGGGATTAGACGTTTGTTTGTTTGTTTGTTTGTTTGTTTGTTTTTCTTCTCCAAACGTGTTCTGGTTCATTAATTAATAGCGCTGAGTCTGAATTGCTTTCTCCCATCTGGAATGAGATTAATCTGTTGGAGAGAAGCGAGTTTTAGGACATCTAGAAGGCTGCGCAACGTTATTCTCGAAGCTTCACTAATTAGGTTCTAGGGAAGTTAGAAATAAATCTGTAATTTTTTTTTCTTTTTAATCAATTCCCTCCAAGCAAAGGTGAGAAATAATAATTTCAGATAAAATTTCAGTGGAAACGTCAGAAGCATAGAGTTGAAGTAGATCTAAAAAGGAACCGGAAACTGAAATTCTTAAAAGAAAACAAGGGATAAACCTCTATTCCTGATCATAAGACCGGGATCACAGTAGACACAAATGTGACAGCCTAGTACATGGAAACCTGTTGAAGTGGGACAATTGTAGAGCCCATTTTGTTTTGAAAATATCAAAGATACCATGTATTAAAAGAGAAAATGTAGTCAAGAGAAGATGGTGACTTTTTTAAAAGAGGACGTCTGTTTCTTATATATTCTAAACATATACTATTAAATATAAGAAACAATGAATGTCTATTATGAGCCGTTCTAAACATCGTATTTTGGCTTTAATTTCAGATGAAAATAAAGACAAAAATTTTCCAACATTTGGATAATTTTTTATTAATTTGGTTCTAAGCTTTCGGCTCACATGAGCCATCTTCAGAGAGTTTACAAGGACTTTAACATCTATATGTATGTGTGTTTGTGTGTTTCTTTTTGTCAGTACAAAATTTAATTAAAGAAATGAAAGTGTGAAGCTTGTTGTTACACATGAAATAGTAATAAAAAGCGAAGCAACCGGTTTCGCACCCGCTCGTCAGGCCTCTACGGGGGATTTAAATTAGAATTAAAATGAAATGTGTTATGGGAAAAAATTATGAAACCTTCACTGTGCAAACAGCGTGATTTGGTGGGGCTCGATATTATTAGCCTCTAGCTCTTTGCATTCATAATTTTTCCCCCTCATTTTCCATAACACATTTCATTTTAATTGTAATTTAAATCTCCCATAGATGCCTGACGTGTAGAAACGAAACCGGTTACTTCGCTTTTTTATTACTATTTCGTAATGTGTAACAACAAAGTAACACACTTTCATTTCTTTAACATATATATATATATATATATATATATATATGTTTGTGTGTGTGTGTGAAATGAAGTGTTTCTCTAGGGTAGAAAAGACGATAATGAATGTTAAATGTACATTGATATTTGCTAATTGCTTGGACTCTGCCTGATTTTAAAACTAATTTCAGCGAGCTTATATCGTCTTGTCTTATCACCAACTCTAATCGTATATTCGTCTGCCGGAGACCAGACGGTTACTGAACGGGAATTTTATCTTTCCCTTTCTAAAAGTTTTTAGAAAATGTGTGTGTGCAGCGACACATTCTTCTGTGCAGTTATGTCAGGAAACTTTCTGTTGAAGCAGGGGTTTTTATTCTTTTTTTTTTTTCTTTTTTTTAATCATTTCACCCCGAGCAAGGCAGAAACGCCACTGATGTGCAGGGGGTTACATACATGTAGAAAGATTAATTAGAAAAGAGTGAGGAGTACAAACTAGTTAGAAAGGAACAATAGAAAGCTGAGAAAGCAGGTGCAATGACAGATACATAGGTGGAGAGAAAGGGAAGGTTATACAGGGGAGGGGAGAGAGCTAGAGGCCAGTGGTTAGTAGATGAGTATTAACTTTGCATTTAAATTTCTGGAGGTAGTAGCCGTCAGGAAAGCAAGAATACGGGAGTGAGTTCCACAGGCGGGAAGTGCGAGAGAGGAAGCTGCAGGAGTAGAATTGTCGTCTGCATTTGGCTAACCTGACTGTGAATGGGTGGGACCCAGTTGCCAGTCTGGTTGCACGGGTAAACACCTGTTGAGGAGGCATCAGTGACTTAAGCTCATCCGAGCAGAAGCCATGAAAGTATTTATAGAACAAAGGGAGGCCACATTTCGACGATGGGGAAGTGGCTGCAGTCGAGTCGCCAGATCAGTTTTGATTATAAAATTAAAAAGTAAAGATCTGTTTGCTTGTAATGTGTAGAAGAATTAGCCATAGCTTTTTAGATTGAGGAACTTCTCCAACATAACAATTTTTTCCTTTAATTCAAGAGCACTTTCGTTTATGTTCCTTGTAAACTAGTTTCTAGAACCAGTCTTAGGACTTTTCAATTTAACCAGGAAGTGTTTTAACAGGATAGAAAATGTGACACAAAGATCCAAAGGTGCATTGGCATGCTCAAAGACGCATTTTAGAAGCTAGCCCGAGTACTGAAAGACAGAAAATCACATTAGAAACAAAGAAATGAGTGCTGGATTGCCACGTGACATCTGTTCTTCTGTTTGGAAGGGAATGCTGGCCGATCTCATCAAAGATGAAGAGGCTTGAGGTAGCAGAAATGTGGTTTTACAGAAGGATGCTGAGAATACCATGGACAGAGCACATGTGCAACGATGAGGCGTTGGAAAGGATGCAAACGAGAAGAAAACTGGGCGAACCTAAAGAAGACTACCACCTCTTTTAAATTTGTTGTTTTTCATTTTGTTTTCTTACTTTCAGCGCAGTCTTATCGATTGTTACATAAAATTTCCGATTATCAAAAAAAAGAATTGGAAAAACTTCAATATTTAAACAATTATTTTGGAAGGGGCTCAGTTTCTCATACAACGTTATAGTAAATCGATCCTCCAGTTTGGAACTACTCGCGTTATTGTCTTTTTTTTTTTTTTTTTTTTTTTTTAACCAGTTGTTGCTCTTGTTTTTGTCTTTTTCAAGTTTTCTTCAGTTTTTTCAATGGCATCTTTCTCGGAAACTTTAAGAACGGCTTTATTCAAAAATTTCGCAAAGGATTCAATTGTTGAACATGCACAAGCAAAAAAGTTAATTGCACAGGATCGATTTACTATAAGATTGTATGAAAAACTGAGCCCCCACCAAATTGCTTAAATGTTAAAATTTTTAAAAATTTTTTGTCAATTGGAAAGTTTAGGGTTTAATCGATCAGATCAACAAATTTACAGGTAGTGGTAATGTCGTACCAGCGAGTGGTTCCAAAATGAAGAGTCGATTTACTATAACGTTGTATGAAAAGCTGAGCACCCATTAAAATTGTGTAAATATTGAAATTTTTCCAAATTTTTTGGGGGTCAATCGGAAATTTTAGGGTGTAATCGATAAGATCGCACTGAAAAAAAAAACAGTGAAAAACAACAGATTTAAAGGTGGTGGTAGTCTCCTTCAGGTCCGCCGAAAACTGATAATAAATAATAATATCAGCAAGAGACAAGGTTTCTGGGACACTTAATGGGGAAGAAAGACCTGGAGAACTTAATACTCACAGGTTAGATAAATGGAAGAAGAGACAGGGGAAAGCAGCGCACGACATACTTGTTAGGTCTGAGCAAATGGTTGACGGAGCGGGACTTGGAATAGATATCAAGAGAAAAATTACTGAGAGCGACAAGAGACAGATCCAAGTGAAACTTCATGATCACCTACGTCCTGAAGAGACACGGCACATGAAAGAGAACCTACCACCAAATTTCACCAATGTGTCGTTTTCTCTCAGTAAGTTGACGTTCATCGCTGTACGCAATTTCCTGTGCTTTGTAAATCCTAATCAATTCTGTCCTTTTGTTATCTGATCTAAAACTTGTCCCACCTTTAATTTCCTCTAGCTCGCTAGGTAGAATATGGTGACTTTCTAAGCGTAGCTTAGATGTGGCACAAGGCCGAAAGTAAGGGACTAGTAGTGAGGATCGAACTCGCTACACAATTGTTATGATTCTTGCGAGACAAGCTTGCAAAACATTACACCAGCTCGAAGTGCCCCTTGCTAGGTAGATTATGCGTTGTTTTCTACTGCATTCAATCTGTCCTGTGAGTGTCAAATTTTCCAAGCCCTTTTCCTCATTGTCTGTCTTGGAAATTTCAACTGTCTCTTCATGATGTTATGTATAAGCATCCTTTTTGTTTTCATTTCATCTAAAACTTTGCCGTCGCTCACCTGTTCAGCCGATGCTATTCTCATCATCTCTCTGTAGAGTTGCACTTATACTGTTTCAAGTTTCTTCTAAATCTATGAAGTTCGTTTAGAATTCACTAGGTTTTATAACTGAGCATGACAGGGGCAGTGACTGTCCACAAAATAAGTGATGAGAATATTCAGGTGGTAAACGTTAAATAATCTTGATTCCCAGTGATTTTATTTGAGCTTCTAATAAAATTAACTTTTTTATTTTTTTTTATTTTTACGTATTTTATTGCAGACATTTTTTGGTTCTGCATATAAAGGTTTAAAAGCTTATATTTCAAAAAACTTAAGTGAAAATGTAGATTTGTTTTTGGAAACTAAATGTAGTAATCTAAACATATTTCGTGATATTTCGTAGGATTTTTCAATACAGATATGAAACTGGATCATAACAAGCCAGAAATATTAGTGAAATATATCATAAAAAATGAAGAGGTACTCATTGATAAATAACTGACAATGACCCAGTGAAGTTTGAACTAGCTATATTTTGGAAGTTGATAAATTGAAATTTTTCATTGGCTCTGTCGAAAAAACTTTTTAAATAGATGTTTAGTAACCATAAAACATTCAACTTGGAATTATAACAATAGCGCCGCCATGTTTATATATGAGAGGCTAATGAAAAGGATAAAATAGACCCATTTATCAAATTAAGTATCATAAAAAGAGCATAACACGCTAGGGGGGATTACTTGCCGATTATTTCAAAAAGAGAAATCGGGAAGAGGTTATTTTGTTCTGGAAAAGTGACCATTTAAAAAATGAAATCTTAACAAATCTAGAATAAAATATGGTACTGGTATGGTGATTTTCTAAGCTTAGATGGGGCATAAGACCGAAAGTTTGGGGGACCAAATGAGGATAGAACTCACTACTCAGTTGCGATGGGTTTAGGGAGACAATCTCGCTAACTATTACACTACCTACAGGTGCCCATACGGTGCTGATATGTGTGTTCTACCTCAGTAAGAGTATATTTTATAGAAATATTCGGCTATTTATTGAAACTAGATATTTTCCCTAAGCTTTACCAGAGTTGTTTTTTTTTTTTTTTTTTTGCTTTATATATATATATATATATATATATATATATATATATATATATATATATATTTCTCCTCTAAGCAAGGCAGTTCTGCCATTAATACGCAGAGGGTTGGGTTACAAAGAGAGGAAATGGAAGAAAAGAAAGAAACAACTTACCGGGGATGTCGGAGAAAGGGTAAGAGAAAGATAAAAGGTGGCAATTGATGTTGCACTTGAACTTTTGGAGATTATAGCTATCAGAGAAGCAAACCTACGGAAGAGAGTTCCCCTAGTCGGGAAGTGCGACAAAAGAAGTTGATAAAGTAGAAGTGGTGCTTACATTTGACTATTTAGATAGTAAAATTGTGGGACAAAGCTACCAATCAAGTAGCACGTAGGAAATCATGTGGTCGGGGCACCAGGCGTAGAAGCTAGTCAGAGCAAAAGCTGTGAAAGTTTTATAGAAAAAACAGAGGGAAGCTTGTGAAATTACTCTCCGTGTATATACTTCTCTGATAGCGATAACCTTCAAAAGTTTAAGTGTAACATCAATTGCAATTTTGTTTCTTCTATCTTCTTGAGACCCAACTTTCTGTTGTCCTTTCTTCGACATCTCAAGTAAATTGTTTCCTGTTTCGTTTCCCTTTCTCGTGATGTACTTCCTGCGCACCATTGGCGGTATACTGTCTTGCTTGGGGTGAAATGATTATAAAATAAAAGGTTGTGAGATGAACAATTTCAACATTGATAATGGTCTCAAAGACTTTGCCAAAAAGCGGTAATGTAATTACATGGTCAGAGGGCTTTTCAGAGTTTTCAAAAACAGGAACTACATAGGAGGAGTTCCAACAAGCAGGAAAGCAAGAAGCAGCGAGACAATCGTTAGAGAGTTTGCAGAGGACATTAAAGAGAGTTTAGGGGCAGATTTATTTAGGACGATGACTGGATTTCCATCACCGCCGCTTTCATTATGTGAGTCAAACTTAGAAATTTTGTTAGATACCAGAGGTGCGGTGATATATATATATATAATCAGCTGAGCCTCATTTCCATGTGGGAAGTCGGTTGTGGGCAAGACGAAGCAGGACTGGAGTTGGAAAAGAATCTGCGAGCAAAGCACTCAACCTTGTCCGCTGTGAGTGTGAGGACCTCAAATTTATTAATTAGACGAGGGATTGAAGGTTTGCTGTTGTTTAACACGCTTTAAGAGACCCGCCAGTAGTCTACTTATAATACGTCTCTTTAAGGTAGGCCGCATACTAGACAAGTGACAGAATTGTTTTATAATACTTGCTACTTGATGAAACAAATTGGAAAAAAATCATTCGTGAGGAAGCGATTTCTTAACTCGTATACTGAGTCATATTAACGCCGAATGTATTGTCTAGTCTATTTTCGAATGGCGTGTTTTTATACTTTAATCTTTCTTTTTTTTCATTATTCGAACTCCTCGGACTGCAAAACTGTACATTATTTAACCGTACTCAGTGCCGTGCTTAGCAACATCGCAGCCCCTTACAGAATGTGCCTTGCGGCCCCTCTCCCCGCAGATATAACTTGCGCCCCCTTCCGGACATTCTGAACCCACAATAAATGGTACTTTAAACAAAATAACATTCTCTCGGAACGCAGATATTTCGAGATCACGAAAAAACGGAAGAAATCAAGGAATTGACGTTCTGAAGCTATAAATTATGGACGTTTTCACAACTTTTAGCTTCTTTTTATGTATGTTGAAACATATCAATAATCTATTTCTATCTCAATTTCTTTTCTTTTTTTTTTAATTTCAAATGATTTGCGGCCGGAAGATTCTATCAAAGATATATATGAAATATTTTCTAAAGAAAAAGAAACATTTCAAAAATAATTTCATTTAGTTGTGAATAAGTTCTGAAAATTTCATTAAAATCGGACAATTATTTGTTTTGTATAAAAACTTCCAAATAAATGTTTTCAACAGAAAAAAAAAGCGCAAAAAAAAACTGTGTAACTTTGTAGAAGGCAGTGACGTAAACAAAACAAGATTTTAACCAAAAATTTGAACGTGTTAGAAAGGATTTTAAAAAAATTCAAAAAATAATTAAATTCTTTGATCTTTCCTCTTAATAATAGCATCAACAATTTTGACGATAAAAACTTTATTTTCGTTAAGTTTGTGGCCTTTTTCATTACGCTATGCTGTTTTTTCCGCGAATTAGTGGAGTTAACTATTATATATATATATATATATATATATGTTTATACGCGCTAAAAAGCCTGCATTCTTCTGCCGGACGCTCCTGGCCTAGGACTGACACCGATTCGGTCGGTTTTCAATCCTGGGTTAGGAAGCGAACGGAGTCTAAGCTGTACTGATGAGCTGTAATACAGCGAAACAGATCTGTCTGCGGATGACTATAGTATATTATATGTTTATACAAGAGAGAGCGAAACGGTTTGATAGATGTCTAAGGAGCCTTGTGGCTTCCCGGGACCTTGCGGCCTTTATGGAACTTGTGGCCCGCCGCAATTGCGGGGTCTGTGGGGTCCCTAAGCCCGGCCCTGATTGTACTGAATAATATTATCTTCTCATTTTTTTATTTCGTGTCAAATTAAAAATACCAATAAATCTCATCCTAATTTTAATTCTATTGCCCAATGACTAAGCAGAATGGTCACCTATCGTCATGCATGTAAATCTCTGTGCCAAAAACAACAAAATAAGAATTGTAAAAATTTGATGTCGCTGTCCAATAAAGACTCTGACCAGAACTTCTTTTTTTATTA
The DNA here is from genome assembly GCA_037127315.1 of Ascarosepion bandense. Lineage (NCBI taxonomy): Eukaryota > Metazoa > Mollusca > Cephalopoda > Sepiida > Sepiidae > Ascarosepion > Ascarosepion bandense. Next base: position 3,493,947 of record JBBBDQ010000505.1, on the reverse strand, counting down.
TTTTTGTTTATATGGCCATAAATTAAACGCTCCAGATATCATATATACATATTTTTAAATGTATTAAATTTTATGGAAGTTAAGTGTTGCAAATCTATGTAAATTGTAACGTAATACCGTACGGAAGCCAAAACAAATTTGCTCATACGGCGTGATTCTTAATATTAAGAAAAAAAATATAAATTTTAATTTCGTAATCAGTCGTTTGTTTTTTCATCTATTACGATTGAGTAAACCCTCCAGATAACGAATTAGTTTCCTTTTTTTATATTTTAAGAACTGAGCATACTTGTTTTTGGCTTCCATAGGAAGATCAATCAATCGATCAATTTACCATGAATTTACTTGAAAAATGGACTCTTTTTCTTTCTATAATTTGTAATAACACTTTTTATATCCGTGGTTTGCAGTGGTTAATCGATAGTCATAATAAAAAGAAATTGAACAAAACAAATGATTATATCTGACTGCATTCCTATTGTACAATTCCACACATTTTTTACATAGAATATATATATATATATATATATATATATATATATATATATATATATATATATCCTGAAGGCTATCACAATGCGTTTAGTAAAATAAAGAAAGGTAAAGGTGGTGTTGGGTATTACCTTTTTATTATTCATTAATATTTCGAGATCAAACTACCCATACACTTCATACGCACATGCTTCAAACAAATTATAATACTCTCCTATATATATATATATATATATATATATATATACTTGCATTTAACTGCTTATTATTTTTAGATATTAATCTAAGTCAAAATTTGTAATTATTATTTTAAACGTGAAAAAGTTATGCATATTTCTGTTCTAAAAAATATTATGAAAACTGCTTATTTTAGAAAAATAAGCCTTGAATGATTCTTTCCAAGGGAAATATTAAATAAATAGCCTATTTTCTTTCATTTGTCATCAACGTGCGACTTGGAAGCGATCCTAAGCACCTCTTAAAAACCGGCTATTCTTTGATAAAATGTGTGACCACAAAATGGCAGCTGCAAAACGTTATCCTAACAGGGCAAGGCGTCTTTTGAAACATGATATTGCACTCAATTTGAAGATTGGGTTCCGACTTAGTAAATAATGAGAGAATACCTTCATCCAAATCGTGATTGTTTTTTGAGGAAATGAGTTTAAAGATTAAGTTTAGGTTCCAAATTGGAGCATTGGAATTAATTTCCTGTGATCAGCGAAAAGCTTTATAACAGAACCAAATAAAATTTACAGTTGAAATATATGCAGTTAGTTTGAAGTTCAGAAATAATAAACTCCATAACCAACAAGAGCATATTGTCAACATAATCCAGAGAATAAATCAACAGTTTACTTATATACGTTAAAATATTGCAACACAATGATTTCACTTTGTCAGATGAATTGAAGTTAAGGAAAGAAGCTATAAAAATAGTCTATTGGATGAGTAAACAATTATTTATACTTAGCTATATTAATTTACAGAATTAATTTTGTTGATTAGCCTTTTTTCTTTTTTTTTCTTTTTTATTTGTAATCTTTCACAATTTTTACTCAAATTTTCACTCGTCGAATATTGTGAAAAATTACATTTTGCTTGGGCTGATTTCTAATTACGAATCTGCTTTTAAATTCATCTTTTGAAATAAGTTCTTCTAATTCTACATTTGAAGAAATTAACTGAACGTGAAACCATTGGGTTTTTTAGGATTTTTTTCTTTTCAGAGGTATGGCTTCGCCATTTCGAATTCTTGTCTGAATTGGTCTTACGAATTATTAATGTTTCTCTCTCTCTCTTTTTGTTTCCTCCCAGAAGTGCCTACTCCATTTTTTTAATTCTTTTCTGTTTTTTGTTTATATTTACTAATTGATATATTCCATGGTATTTGAGTTTCAATTTTCATTAAAATTTTTGGTTTGAAACAGCTTCTCCCCTTCGTTTTCCCCGCTTTTTTGCTATTGTACCAGTTGGCCATTCACGCATGCTTCTAAGGACTCTGACTTGTATCACCTCCTTACCTCCACCCACCGCTTAATATATTAGAATAGGTACCTCTATTTATTTTTGATGGCTAACTTTTAAATTGAATTTTTTAAAAATGAAAACATTTTCTTGAAACATTTTAGTTTTAATTGAAAGCTAAATGATTAAATTTATTATTTCCAGTAAGCAAAATACTCTGGTTTATTTCAAACAGAAATTATATTGATTGAAATCTAAGATTTTTTTTTTAATTTTTTGGCCATTTTTAAACGATCGTTACATTTGTAAACAAAAGTTAATTCTTGGTTTTAAAATCTTGCAAAAATAGAATATGCATCTGTGACACATTATTTTAGGATAATTAGCAAATTTAGCGTTAAATTAATCTGATTTACGTAAATATTACTTATTTATAGCATGCAATTTGGAATAAAACTTTTTTAAACACAGATTTCAACCTTCTGACCTTTCCACCGCATGTGTTGACAGATTTCACAGATGCTAAATAAGTGTATGACAATCACAAGTGACATAATTATACAAACGTTTTTCTTTTTTGGTTAAGAGAAGAAAATCCTGAAACAGATAAAAATTATACCAAAAAAACTTAAACACAAAAAAATTATAAATATTAGAAAATAAGGAGGCACAATGATTTATATTGAACTTTTGAATTTCCTATTATTAAATTTAATCTTCGCTAAATACTTTTATGTACTAACCCCAACAAATATTTAAAGCATTCTTAAAATATTTTTTTAAACTTTATAAATTATTATTTTTTACAAAAATGAAAACAATTCTTTCAAAATTTCATTATCAAATTTTTTCTTCAAACTATAATATATATTATTTATTCAAGAAATAAAAAAATTACTAAATTAAATAATGCCATATTGCATTTTCTTTTTTTACTATTAAGTGCAGATTTTCGGAAATAGAGGCAAATGTTTTCAAAAAGAATAATAGATTATTTACATTCCCCCAATGAGTCCTGCGTTTAACTAATGAAACCAATTTTTCTAACAAAATTTAATTTCTTAAAATTTCATGAATTTACGTGAAGGTGGGTAACAGAGGCAAAAAAATAATTTTACTAAAATCTTTTTAAAATAATAATTTCAAAAATAATTCCATTCATCTGTGAATAAGACCTGAAAGCTTCATCCGACAATTATTTGATTTTTACACTAATTTTCAAATTAATCCAAATTAATGCTTGTCAGCGGAAAAAATTGAGTTATGTTATTTTACGTTTTCCATTGTAAATTCTCGTAAAGTTTTGGTAACCAGCTAACTAAAATCAAGACAAGATTTTTTATGAACATTTCGAACGTGTTAGAAGGGATTAAAAACTTTTTTAAATAATCAAACAATACTTTGATCTTTCCTCTGAATAAAAACATTTTGATGGAAAAAGTTTTTAAATCTGGGGCTTTTTTTGTTCATACTGGGCTGTTTTTTCAGCGATTTAGTGGAGGTGCCTATATTAGAATGTTAAAACATTGCATGGTCAAAATGTTAAAACATTGCATGGTCAAAATCTCTACTGGAAGTTGATTCAGATCTCTAAATTAGGTAACGCCACTTTTTCGGCATAAATTTTCGATGCCTAAGTTTAAATGAAATTTTTAAAATGAAAAAACATTCTTGAAGATTTCAATTTAGATTTAATTAAAAGCTTAATGATTAAATATATTTTCATTAAGTAAAAAATTCCGGTGTATTTCAGATAGAAATTACATAGATTGGAAGGTCACACTTAATTTTGATCTCTTAAAATTTTCTTAATTTTAAGAAATTTGTAAACAAACAAAAATTCATCGATTTTAAAAATATTTCAAAAGATTTCTGACACTTTATTTTAGTAAAATTAAAAAATTAAAAGTTAAATTAATCTAATTTTAAACAAATATTACTCACTTATAGCATAACAAAGGAATATACAACCAATTATTTACGATTGGTCGTGTTCATCTGTTCGCACTTTGACGGACTGTAAAATCATGAGGCGATGACTGCTTTCTACGCATGAACATAAAAGCGATTTTCCTCAATCTAAGGGAAGGGACAAAACTTATAAATTACGTAACCTTTTAATAATAACGGCAATTTTAGTCAACCATACATGAAAATAAGGAACGTATTAAGTAGCATATTAAATAAATAAAAATTATTTTAAATATATTTCGGCATCTCTACGTTAAATAATCTTTGCAATTTTTGACTCGTACATTTCGTTTCCGCTTAATTATTATATAACCTCCAGAGAACACAGCAATACAGATTTTACACTATTACACTTGTAACGTAAAAAAAACTTGAAAACAATTTTTGTAAAAATTCATTTTTCATTAAAACATTTTCATTTCTTTTAGATAATAATTTCCTTAATAAAACTTATTTACAAAAGCATTTAGAAGCTTTTCTAATTAAGTAATTCCATAGTTTTATTGGATTTATTATTTTTCAATTCAGAGCCGATTTTCATTTATTTGGGCACTAATATGTAAATCACCTACTTTATTTTTTTCTATCTCCAAAGACTCTTACTTCTAACAAAAAAAAGAATTGTCAAGGAACAAAAATTTTATGTGCAAAATTTCATGAAATTAAGTGGCGGGTAACATATTGAAAAAAAAGTTTTTACGAATATTTTCTGAAAAAAATATTTTTTAAATAATTTCATTCATTTGTGAATAAGTCCTGAAAATTTCATTAAAATCGGACGATTATTTGATTTTTACAAGAATTTCCAAATTAATGTGTTTTCTACGAAAAAAACGCGCGCGCAAAAAACAAAAAAAAAGACAATGTTAATCGTTGGTGTAGGCGATGACGTAAACAAAACAAGATTTTAACCAAAATTTGAACGTGTTCGAAAGGATTTAAAAATTTTCAAAATATAATTAAAAAATACTTTGGTCTTTTTTCTAAATAATAACATGAACATTTTGACGATAAAACTTTATTTTCGATAAGTTTGGGGCCTTTTTCATTACGCTATGCTGTTTTTCCCGCAAATCACTGTACAATCAAAGAAATTAACTTAACTGGAAGAGAACCATGGGTTTTTGGATTTTTTTCCCCAGAGGTATAGCTCTGTCAGTGTTAATTCCTCTCTGAATTGGTTTGGTCTCTCAAGTTGTTCTCTTTCTTTCTTTGTCTCTTTTCAGAAGTGCCAATTCCATGTAATCTTTTATATTAATAATGTATAAAGTCCAAATGAAATTAAATCTTACACTTCCTTGAAAGTGCCTACTACATGTAATCTTCCTCGAATTTTTTTTTTGTTTTTAATTTTTTTTTTCTTTATATATTATTTTCTAATTGATGTTATCTGTGGTATTTGAGTGTTTAAACTATTATGGAAATTTTCTTATTTGAAATCGCTTTTTTTCTTTTTTTTATCCTTTCTTTTTTGGATTCTGCTGTTTTACTAGTTTGCCATTCACGTCTGCTTCCAGGGACTCTGACCTGTATCACCTCCTGACCTACTCCCCCGCTTAATATATTTAGAATGTTAGTTAGATATTGGTTGAACAAAAAACTCTGTTGGTATCCGATTTGACTGTTCAAATAAGTTCTGATTGTATAGTCGAAAAAAATTAACTTTTTCATTATTCTGCTGTTTTACTACTTGGCCATTCGCAAATGCTTCTAGGGAATCATCTGTATCAGTCAGTCAGTTAAAGTGCCATACGTGATACACGCTTGGGCGATCCTGTCTCGAAAAAGACATGACTGACTGGGCAGAAGATTATCCCGCAGTAGGTTGTCATTGCTTTCTGCGGTAGACTGGTTGATGACCAAGGCTAAAGAACCCAATCTGTCCTGCTATTTGACCCATAACTGGAAGGAAGAGACGGATTAATACTTTGCCCAAGGGTATTTGCGCGTAAGTGAATACAATGGATTCAACTGGAATTCGAACTCGGCTCCCCGGTTTCTCGTTCCGAGCCGATATCCACTGTACCACAACGCACATCCTCCCCTGCTTAATATACGAGAATGTTAGTTAAGCATCATACAATCAAATAGCACCGTTTCCAAATTAGTTATTCTGATAGAAAGAAATTAACTGGTGGTGAAACTAATTGATTTTTGTTTGTTTTTTGTTAGCTTGTTTGTTTGTTTTTATCTTTCTTTCGTTCTTTCTCAGAGGTAAGACTCTGTCAGTTTTAATTCTTTTGTTGATTCTGTAATGGATATCTCGACTTTAAGTCAAAACTTACCAACTTCATTTTATTTACTTTTTTTATAAGGAATAGATAAGCTTTCCGATCGGGAAGTCCATACTCGCCACCTTCTCTTGAACAGCAGTAGACGCTTCTTATCACTTGTTTAGGAAGGGGCTCCTTTTCTATTATCAAACCTTAATGGTAGTGCTGTCACGAATTCTTTTTGATATGTGTGGATGGTGGCAGGATGCTACGGATATCGTGGACTGAGCATACAAGCAACGACGAAGTGTTAGAAAGAATGGCAACAAAAAGGAAATTGATGCTGAGCATCAGGAAGAGACAACTGAAGTTCCTGGGACATGCAATGAGGAAGGAGAGCCTGGAGAACCTGATACTGACTGGTCAGATAGAAGGAAGGAGAGACAGAGGAAGGCAGCGGATAACATATCTGCAGAGTCTGATCAGGTGGATGACGGAACGGGGGTTGCCAGGAGCAACAGGAGCAAACATACTAAGAGCCACAAGGGATAGGGAGACGTGGAGATCCATGATCGCCTACGTCCTGAAGGGACAGGGCACATAGAAGAAGAAGGATGGTGGCAACGTCTCTTTATACTGTACGTACCGGGTTGTGAGTTTTCTAGTTGCTGATTTTCGACTTGTAGTTAGGAGTTCAAAAGTCGTATAATATCGGGGTTCTGGCATTGACGTGTCGCACTTGGAAGTGTATCTCTGCAAGCACCTGTGGTGAGCAACCCCGAGGCTACACTATATTGCGATCTTTGCCAGTTCTCTCCCCAAATATGTTATACTTGAGAACCATCTGCTGATACTACCCTAGACCATTTTCTTTACCAATACACCATGACTATAATCAACCAAAGATGTAAAATGGACCCAGCCCAACAAAAACTGCCTAAACACCATCAACATTACTTTCTTCAAGATTTATGATATTCTTACCATCTTTTGTTGTGTGGAATCGTTAGTCTTCATAAACCCCCGGACATCATAACTAAATAATCATAACTATGCAATCCCTTCGTCTGCTTCCTTCATTCCTGGCTATATTCTTCTCTCTGGGAAAACAAGAGACGAGAGATGTCGAAGAAAGAATAACAGATGTATAGGAATCAAGTAAATAGAAGATGGCACCTACCAGGAAAGTAAGCAAACGGTACAGAGTCTCTCAAACGAGAAGTGCGAGTAAAGAAGCTGTTAGAAGAGACGGTTACACTTAACCATTTCAACAGTGAAAGAGTTGGACCTTGATGGAAGTTTTCCTTGTTTTCCTATCACTGTCATCCGATACATTCCTACCTTGCTTGGGGTGAAATGATGGGGGGGAAAATTCTCTTCTAACAATTGATTCAACTGCAGTAGCCACACCTGATTTCCCATCTACAAGAAGCTCTCAACTTAGTGATATGTGCATGACTCCGTTTATCTATCATAACTCCTTCTATCATACTATTCGCCTCAATGTTTTTTTTTTTTTTTTTTTGGCAAAGTGTTCGAGTTCCTAATCAATGCTTGAAAGTATAGCCGAAAGCGCTGGAAAATACAAGAATTTTGGATAATTACCTATAGACTCCGAAACGGCTGAACCGATTTCCTTGACAATTTACACAGCTGTACTATAAGCGTCTGCGAGTGTTCTTAGCTAAGTTTTGTGTCGGGGTACCCCTGATAAATATCGATGATCGAAAAAATCGGGTTATAGGAGTGGTCTGATTTTAATCAAATTTGATACACTCATAGACAAAGACATAAGAAACGATATTCAGAAGTTTCAAGGTTACAGTTCTTACAATAGTGCAGAAAATCGATAATATATATATAAAAGGCAAGATGTTTGGGTGTCTATTTATGTCTATGTCCTTCATACAAATCCACAATTTTTATCTGATTCTCACCTAACTTCACACAAATATTCTTTAGGTTTCTTGTCAGGTCATGGGCGATTTATTTTTTTTAATTTCTCCCCGATATTGAAACTCGAGACCCTCATATCCAATCAGGTCTGATTAAGATCTCGATTTCAGCCCTTTTATTGTGGTTCTTGTTGCAGAATCTGCTCTAACTTGGTAAAATTATAGTTTTTAGACTTAAACATTAGTAGATCTTCTCAGACGACTCATTTTTTCCGATATCGGAAATCGATACCCCCGATATTGCTTTTTAGTCTTTCGTGCCAACGTCCAAAGAGTCTAAATTATCGTTACGAAAGTGGGTGTCATTCAGCAGGGTTCGAACCTGCGACCCCTATCCTGACTGTTGGTTATTCATGGTCGAGAGATCTAAGACGCACCAGATCAATTGGTGGCTTCCCCTATGTGGATAGGAGTCGCAGGTTTGAATTCTGCCGAATGACACACATTTTTGTAACAAAAATTTCTCGTAAATAATCAGTCCGGTAGAAATAAATATATAATACTGTTTGATTCTAAACAGAATATCTACTTAAATACAAGTATCGATCAAAAATAATGTTCAAACAAATAATTTCAAATTTCATTAAATGTATGTAATACAAAAAATATCAATTTTATTTGGATTTATTCTTTAAATAGAAACTTTTTGAAGCAAAAACCTGTGGAAATTGGTAATTTCTGTAAATTTTTGTCGACGATCTTTAAGTTTAAATGCTCAAATATTGTTAAGCTATTAATCTAAAGCTAATTTGTAATGTCACTTCTGGGGTTTGTGCAGTGCTAATTTATATAACCGCTTTGTATGCCCGTATTCTACATAGTGTTATTTATGTCTGTAGGACCATGGACCACTGAATATCTAACACAAAAAAAGCAAGTTTCGATAACTTTATTTTAAGATTATAGCGCATTATTCAGAATTATACTTTGTCTATCCTAACAATAATTATCATCAACAAGAACGACAGAATTGCAATAAAACCTTTTCCATACATATTATCTATATCTAAAAAAGTGACGAGGGTGGACGTTGCGTATTTGTTTGTTGGATATATCCGACTTAGTGTCTACATTTTGCGGTCTAGCTCGACGAGAGTTTCGCTCAGATGTAGATCAAAATTTTAGAACGCTAACGACACCTTGACATTTTTCAGAAAGCCAAAATGAGGGGTAGAAAAATATACATTATCATTCCACAAAGTCAGGGAATCAGTTTATGTATTAATGATAATATAGAATCGATCACCCCACTTTATATTATCTATATATATGTTAACCCCTCCCACCCTAATCCAATGGAGACATTCTACACTGTTATTTATAAAAGTGACGAGGGTGGACGTAACTACCCGAGTGAAACCGGGCTAAACTGCTAGTCTATGTCTATGAAAGTGACGAGGGCGAACGTTGTGTAAATATTTGCTATGTAAGTACATCATATGTTTTTATTCTTATTATTCCTTAAACTACCTGAGTGAAACTGGGTTAAACTGCTACTAGAACGTAAAGGATTGTGGCTCTATCTTCTATTTTCTTGTTCTCAGCAGTATTTGTTTCTTGAGAAATTACCCTAGTTATTGAGATAGTTCTTTCAAGATTCTTTTGCTAGTTCTTGTCAAATAGATTATTCATTGAATTCCTATGCTTCTCTTTTTCTTTTTTCAATTGTGCCCTTTTAAATTCCCCAAAGTCTTTTTTTCTCATTTTGTGTCCCCCAACTTTCAACCATTTATTTCTAATTGTTATCAATAACTTTTTTCTCGTTACTTTTATCTTAAAAACTTCATTTATCATATAGTCTCTCAGCAGCAGTCCCAACATTTATAGCTATATTTAATTATAGTAATCGTTATTGAACTTCCTTTAAGTGTCACGGCTATTATTGATATTTAAGTCGACTCTTGTTATTAGTTAACGCTGGTGTCGTGACTAAGTCCAAAGCAGCAATTGTATTCGGCCTTTTCTATCTTTTCATTTCTGGTTTTATTATTGAGTTTATTCTTTTCTCTTTCATTTCATATGTTTGAGGTTCTTTTGAAACTTTTCGCCCGTTTTTACTGCTTGCTTCCTTTCCTTGCAACATTTTTTGTTTGTCTCAATGAAATATTAATCATTTCTTACTTCCTCATTGAATGATTCTGAAATATTTTCCGGCCTTATGTGAATGTCACTTTCCACGAGAACATCAATATTTTCTCGGTTTAATCAAGTTCCTGAGATTTCCAATGAGGAATAATCAGTTCGTTTGTGGGTTTGTCTCCCTGACGAAATTTATGAATTAGTTATCTAGTCTTTTTTTGGTGTTTAGAGTTTGTAACGATTGAGCCAGTTTGTGCGTTGTGGATATCGACTCAGAACGACAAATCGGGGAGCCGAGTTCAAACTCCAGTTGAATTTGTTGCATTCACTTACGCACAAATAACCTTGGGAAAGATATTAATCCGTCTCTTCCCTCCAGTTATGGGTTAAATAATAGAACAGATTGGGTTCTATAGCCTTGGCTGGCAACCAGTTTATCGCAGAAAGCAATGGCAACCGGCTGCAGGATAATCTTCTGCCCAGTCAGTTCTGTCTCTTCGAGACATGATCGCCCATGATATCCCATATGACTTTTAACTGACTTTGGCTGTGCCTTGTGGTGCAGTGGATATCGGCTCAGGACTACAAATCAGGGAGCCGAGTTCGAATTACAGTTGAATTCCTTGCATTCACTTACGCACCTTTGGGAAAGATATTAATCCGTCTCTTCCCTCCAGCTATGAGTTAAATAATAGGACAGATTTGGCGCTATAGTCTTGCCTGGCAACAAGTCTATCACAGAAAGCAATGGCAACCTACTGCTGGATAATCTTCTGCCCAGTCAGTCATGTCTCTTTCGAGACATGATCGCCTAAAGCGTGCACCACGTATGGCACTTAACAGACTGAATGATTGAGTAATTGTTTTTTTTTAAGCTAACGAAAGATTCTAAAATTACTTTTTTATATAACATTCCCCATGCATATATATCTAAAAGTGTGTTGTTTATGCCAGTCGCATGCTGTCCGGACTATCGAAATTGGAGTCACTCGAGCCCTGATTGGATAAGTGACAGGCTAATAACTTTGGACGAAGAGGTATCATTTACGTAAGCGGCTTTTCTTCAACCGAGTAACTAATGCTTTTAGGATAGTCAGTATTTCTTGTTGGAGGAAAATAGATTCCGATAATCTCTCGTAGTCTCCGCGCCGACACACTTAACAAACCCTAATATTTATTGTATAAAAAATACAATTGTGGCAATTGGCGGGGGGCAAAAACTCAGGTCTACCAATCCTATAGATAGCTAACCTGACTCACAACCCAAACATACTTTATAATTTTCTCATCTACTACAAGAACTAGTCCATCAGCATTCAATCCTTCATATACCAAAATGCCTCAAACGTACTAGGGACCTAAAAATCCCTAAATGAGCATAAAAATTTTATGATAAACAATAAATACAAAAATATATTTCAAATTCTAACACACTCAACAAATTTCAATCTTCCACCTGCAGAAACTGCTCGTTTTATATTAGTTCTGGCTGGCCGAAATTTGCATATGTTACACGTTCGTAACTTATAAATTACACCCACCAAAGACGCTCGTGTTTTTATTGTTGACTTCCGGCACTCTGCGCGCGGAACGTGTTTGTGCTTGTTTCGAATTCGAAGGTAGGCTATTTTTAATCAGTTAATTTTTTTTTTCCTTGTTCGACCAGCATTTCATCTAGCCAGGGACGGTTGCTACATTTGCGAAAGTGTCCGCTATCCTGCTTGCATATCACGCATGCCACTGGTTGCCTCTTTGAACGGGGGACTGTAGTCGGTTCAGCAGAACCCGCAGGCTGCTGCCTTTTAGTTCCGCTATAATAGTAATTTAATTCTAGAAACGATTCAATAAGAATCAATATAAAGATTTCAAAATATTTTCTGTATTCTGATACTAATGTATTCAACATTAAAAGCATTAAACCCGATAAAACCTCGATATACACGCACGTTCCCTTCCTTCATATGAATGAATATAGACGACTAAGTACTGATATTTCCACAAGAATATGGTAAATACTGTTAAAAAATGTTTCTACGAAACAATATCGATTGCTAAACAAAGCTGGTTCAGAAATTAATAGTTTATCATAAATTCATGAACTCATTACTAAATAAGATTTTCTTCAGTTCGAAAAGTGCTTTTAAAATATATTTAGCAACAGATATAGATTTAACTCAGTGGATAAGTATTCTTACTTCTCTCTCTCTCATATTTTCTCATGACTGACAAACTGCGCATTAGGGTAGGGGCTGAAAAGTTCTCGTCCCAACAAGCTTTACTGTATTTTATCTAAATTCAGAATTTTCGGAGGAAATCTTTACTAGTACTAATGAAAACGTGTTGTGCTTTCCTGTATTTTCAGTATTTCAAAATATAAAATGCATAACTGCCTTTTTCTCGCAGATGTTTCTTATAAGGATCTAGTCTGTTTAACGAGATATCAAGTCGTTATACTATTGGACATTATAATTCATATTTCGCTAGAGACTAGGAAGCGAGTACTGGATTGGTACATGCTGTCCGTCCTTCAATATGGCAGTGAATGAGGGACAATACCATCAAAGATGAAAGAAAAACTTGAAGCAACTGAAATGTGGTTCTACAGAAGGGTGCTGGATATAAAGAGGGGGTCAGTTCCATATCACAATTAATATATAGACTGACCCCTCACTTTGTGACCACAGCAGTTCTTATACATTTATATTCCTGAGATACAAAAGTCCAAGGATGCGTTCCAGGAGCTGAGAAGAGTATTAAGAAACAGGACAATTTCGCTAGAAACAAAGAAGAGAGTACTGGATTGCTACATGATGTCCGTCCTTCAATATGGCAGTGAATGCTAGACAATACCATCAAAGGTGAAGGAAAAACTTGAAGCAACTGAAATGTGGTTCTACAGAAGAAAGCTGCGAATATCATGGATCGAGCATGTGAGCAATGGTGAGGTTTTAGAAATGATGGAAATAAAACAGAAATTAAGACTGTGCATCAGAAAGAGACAGCTGACGTTCCTGGAACATACAATGAGGCAGGAGGGCTTGGAGAACCTGATACGAACAGGCCAGATAGAGGGAAAAAGAGACAGGGGAAAGCAACGGATAACATATTTGAAGGACCTAATCAGGTGGATGACGGAACGAGGATTGCGTGGTGTAACAGAAGGCGTGCTCAGAGCCACCAGGGATAGGGAAAAGTGGAAGGTCATGATCGCCTACGTTCTGAAGGGACAAGGCACATAGAAGAAGAAATATCATAAAAGGATTAAATAATAATCTACAAAATATAAATAATTCTTTATCTTGACTTAAGAAGGAAAACACTGTTCTCATACACACAGAACAGACTGCCAAAGTCCCCTGTAAGTTCTTTCAGAGAGAAAGCAGCCCTATTAAAAGGAACGTACACGCATCTCTGAATGCACACCACATTAGCATATTTGCTCGTTCTGCATTTTACACTCTTGATATTTTGCGAAATTTCAGTTTTATGGAGGTAAATTTCAGTTATCGTCTGGTAATTCCCTTATTGTTCATGAATGGAAAATTTCCAGAAATTATTTTCGCTGGCAGACTGTAATTCTGATCCATATAAAGTACCTTCCTCTGTTTATAGGGTTACAGGTTCACTTATCTTTGCAGTTTAAACAGAAATACGCAGATGTTTTTGACAACATTCTCGAAACATTGTCGTAGCTTGCATGAATAGGCATTAAACACAAATGACCAATCACAAAGACAGAAGAATCCAAGAAATTTTTTGCAGCTACTCAGATTATAAAAGGTCTTGTCATATTTCACACCTTTAAGTACGAAAGAAAACATCGATCTCAATTCTCTTGATAAAAAATAAAAATTGGCACCTTGAAAATATATCATGGAAAATCTCCTTGGTCAACTTTTATCAGAAACATTTTTAGAGCAACAATAGAAAATTACATAGCACCCCTAAAGCTGTCATATTAGTAGACTCTTTGAATTTTTTGGATATTATTCTTTGACGAAAAGAATCTTAAGTCAGAATTTTCCATAATCCTATTTATTTTTTTTCCAGGAGCGAATTGTCACGAAGAAATCCAAAGACGATTCGGAAGACACGGAAAATTGCCATGCCCAATATAAAAAGGTAAGTGATGAAATTTCTTAGCTCTCTCTGGTCTTCCTCATAAAGCTATTGAAACGAAATACGTAGTAATAATAATAATGTAAAAAAAACAAACATGCGGCGGAAATTATTTACATTAAAAAAATCATCAAAGAGCAATATGGGACAGCTTTAGAGAAACTATATTGCGGAATTCTATCTATAAACCTCAAACATTGATTTTATGACCGCTCAAAAAATCTCGCTCTCATATATATATATCGTCCAAGCTTAATAGCATTATCGTTGAAAAAGGAAAGGAAATCACAATATTGATACATGTTTTTATTTAATCCTTTCTGAGCTTTCGGCTTACATCATCCATTATGAAAGATAAAAAATAGTGTTTGTTGTAACGAGCAGTTCGCGGACGAACGATAGTAGTAGTCGTCTATTTTGTTTGTGTGGAGGATTGGCGAACACGTGCGTGCATGCTGGAAGCGAAAATCGGACTACAGCTTGTGGCGTCTCACATGACCACACAAGAGTGGGGGCCAGAAGTATTAAGTATGGAAAGTCATTGGGATAACCAATCGCTTCTGTTATCTATTATAGGCATTTGAGAATGTGTGTGGGAATTTCGTAGTTAATTTTGTTCAGGTTATGTTTCAACTGTTTTATGTATATGGCTTCGAACATTTTTAGTTTTGTTTATTGTTTTCGTGTTTAAGTAGGGTTGTGTCTTCGACGAGGATTTCACGGAATTGTGTATTTGGCCTGGTATGTTGTTTTAGATGTCTAAAGATGTTAGAATCGTCGTTTAAATGTAGTGTCAAACGTCGTGAGAGCGAGTTTGTTGTGTGACCAACATAAATATTGTTTAATCCGTTGGAGATGCAATCTCTCAAAGGACACTTGAATTTGTAAACAACGTTGGTTATCTTAAAATCACTAACCGGGAGAGAAGAGTTGTTGCGAATGAGTGAGTTGGATATATTGGATTTAGAGCAGTATATGATTAACTTAATTTTTTTTTTTTTTTTTTTTTGCTCGGATCTGTTGCCGATATATTTAATTTTTAGTATATTTTTATCTTGTTTATAGTTAGTATGCATTTGATTGCGATATAGGAGATTAATGTTTGCGATTAGTTCAGGCAGCACTGTGCTTCACCTGCTTGGTATTGAGACTTCTAAGAAAGCATCTTATATATATATATATTTTAATTCAGATATTTTAATCCAAGGGGAAAAAAGCAGGAAGGTAAATTCCAAAAACCCGATCCTAATTAATATTAAAAATTTTATTTTAATATTAAAAATGATACAGGAAGAGAGCTCCATGTAATAAAATATTACAGAGCAAATATAAATTAAAAAAGGATTAATTCAATGATGTTGAATGACCATTTCGATATGAAGATCCCCACGGGGGATAACACATCACCTCAGCAACAGAAAAATCCTTTCAGAAACTGGAGAAAAATCAGTCTACTTTTCCTTTTTAAATAGATTTGCAAAGAAATTAAAAAAAAGATAAAACAAAATAAAATCAAATAAACAAGAAAAGAAAAAATTGACATCGTCTGGGTTCGCAAAAGAAGGAAAGAGAATTGTAACTAAAACTTAACAGACGGCCGTGTTGAATTGATGTAAGGTTAAGCAACACGGAAAATGGGTGGGAGATAAGAGAGATAAAGGAAGGAAGGGAGAGAGAGAAAAAGAAAAAAGAAAAAAGAAAAAAAAAAAAGAAAAGAAAGAAAAATTTTTTATATATTACAGACGCTGGACATATTCAAAAACCAAACTTCCCAAAAACGTTGAAGTATTAGAAAAAGGCCTTTACTTAAAAGGCATAATTATTTTTAAAGGGAATAAAAAGATATAGGATTTAAAATAATTTTTTTTTTTAAATTAGGTCATTTGAATTAAACTGAATAAAGACATCGTTAGGTAAAAAAAAAAATTTCATTTACAATTATACATACATATAGAAGTACACACACACACACACACACACACATATATACACACACACACAATTCTACGATTATGAATACATACATACACACACATACATTCAATTTCATACACACTTATATACGTATAAACACATACATGCGCATACACACGTGTACACACCTATATACAAAAAATTCACACACACAATATATACGTGTACACACACACACACACACATGCACACATATACATACGCACACACATATATACATTATACATATGCACCCACACACATACATATAAAAAATATATAAAAAATTAATGAATATTATAAAAAAGAGCATTTAAATAGCAAAAAAAATTTTTCACACATAAATACATATATACACATATACATACATATATACAAATATGCACATCCACACACAAAACATGCACATATACATAAAAATTATAAAAAGAAAAATTAAAAATTAAAGAAATTAAAAAAATTAAAAAACTTAAAATTAAAATTTAAAAATTAAATTTTAAAATCCGCCCTATGACGGCACTTATTCTTGAATTCCTTCCTAAGATTCAAAAGTAAGTCCTGATGAGGATACTTCAAAATCAGAATCTTCTCCAATAAACATAGACGACACCTATCACGAAAATTTTTAGGGGTACAAGCTGAGCCTATATATATATATATATATATATATATATATATATATATATATATATATGGGCGCATTGGGCGCGTATAATGATATGCGCTAAAAAGTCTGCCTACTTCCACCGAACGCCCATAGCCCATGTGTAGAGTCGCCGACTGACGCCATTTCGGTTGGGTTTCAATCCTGGATAAAAAGGCAATCGGAGTCTAACCGTACTGATGAGCTGTGATACGGCGAAACATTCTGTCTGCGAATGACTATATATATATATATATATATATATAAAATACATTTTAAAAACCTACTACAATGAAACTGGTAATAAAAAGTGCTCAGGACGAAGCAAGTTATAAAAAAAAAGAAATAAAAATTTTTTATTACCAGTTTCATTGTAGTAGGTTTTTAAAATGTATACATTTACAAATTCTGATATTAACCTGGGCTCAAGCCAATGAAAAATTCTCAAATCTCTCTGCGCGAGATGTTACCATTAGCCCCAACTACTGAACAGGTTGTAAGATTTAAGAAAACAAATAGCGCAAATTGTTATAATCCAAATGTATCTTTGATTTAAGCATTCTCATACACACAGAACAGACTGCCAATGTCCCATATGACTTCCGTTAGAGAAAAGGCAGCCCTATTGAAGGGCACGTACACGCATCTCTGAAGGCTCACCACATTAACACACTTGCTCGTTCTACTTTTTACCTACCAAAATCACTTTCCTTTACAGCAAATCACTTACAGACTTCTTCTCATCTCCCTCTCGTAAATATTTCTGCAAAATCTCAAATATCAAAATATACCTAAAAAGAGGTCATATGTTCCTGGGCCAGAAACATTTGGAATATGTAGATTTAAGCATCTTATAACTTATTTACATTATTCAGTTCGAATTTTACTTGAATTCCTTGCATTTACTTACACACAAATACCCTTGGGAAAGGGATTAATTCGTCTCTTCCCTCTAGTTATGGGTTAAATAACAGGGCAGATTGGGTTTCTATAGCCTTGGCTGGCAACCCATCTATCACAGAAAACAATGGTAACCTACTGTGGCATAATCTTCTGCCCAGTCAGTCATGTCTCTTTCGCGACATGATTGCCCATAGCGTGTATCACGTATGGCACTTAACTGAGTGACATTATTCTGACTGATGTCCTCATTTTTTATGCCATATTCACGACATTTTAGTCGTTTTTCGAGCCGACCTTCTTCAGGATAATTGGAATTTTGAACTTAACCGTTTTCGATCACTAGCGTAGATTGTTTCCCTTCCATGAGTCATGTTACTTCCGGATGTCTTGGTTATCTCCATTTAACTCAACCCTCTAAATTTTTGTTCCCCACTCCTGTTGCCAGGGACAAGAACAGTATACCCCCAGTGATCGAAACAAAGTATTCAATTCCAATCACTTGAGAAAATTCGGATCGTATCATCACCGAAATGCCGTAAATCTGGCAACAATAATGAAGAAAACAGTCCGAATAATTTAAATACTGACAATACCTCATCTCAGAAATATAGATAAACCCTTTTAACTTAATACTTAATATTTTTAGCGGAATATTGAAAATGAAGTGTTTGAAATGCGCATGCTTGTTGATATATTTCTGATTAATGCAAACGGATTTTATTCTTGCCATTACTCTATAAATGTTTTACCTAAACCTAATAAGAATATCGATTATCATGGCTGGTAGACATTACTGTTTTAAAGTGTTATGTTCTTGTATGAATTTCAGGAATGAAAGGTTATCCTTATTTACATGGGATACATTCGGACTAATATCCTTGTCTTTGTTATCATAATGTTTCGGCTTTTATCGGTAGCTTGTCGATCTGGTTAGCATTCATGCAATCCTGAACTTTATCCTTCATTTAATTTATGTAGATAGTTTGTTTTCGTTCGGTTGTCTGTCTCCGGCTATCTATTTTTATTATTTTTTTATTTACAACTATTCGGTTTTTGCTCATTTTGTTTCTACTGATTTTGAGGTATGTTGAATTAATGCCTCCTGATGATAATCACAGGCGGCGCGAGATTTGAAAGAATCCGTCTCTTTTTCGGTAATTTTCATAGCGAAAAGACGTATTATTTTCGCTCGAGCCGACATGTAAGTACCTCAACTGCAGACACTAAAGGTTGCTTATTGCACCCCATTACCAGGCACCACATTTTTTTTATATACAATTTTTTTTCTTTATTTTGGTCTAACCTAAAAAAAAAAAAAAAAGCAGGGCGATGGTGTTCTCGTCAAAACACATAGCTTTCCCACTCATGGTCTTTTGGTTCGTTATTGACCCTACTTTCTTCTTTATGTGCCGTATCCCTTCAGGCCATAGTTGGTCATGTCTTTCTACTTAACCGTGTCAATTGTCATTCTTAAAATTTTTTCTCTTGATATCTCTTCCAAACCCCATTCTGCCATCTACTTGCTCAAAGCCCATCAACTATTTTCCATTCTGCATTCTCCTGTCTTTCTTTCCCTGTATCCGTCTTGTGAATATTAGATTCTCTAAGCTCATTCAGTCAGTTAAGTGCCATACGTGAAACACGCTTGGGCGATCATGACTCGAAAGAGACATGACTGACTGGGCAGAAGATTATCCCGCAGTAGGTTGCCATTGCTTTCTGCGGTAGACTGGTTGCCTGCCAAGGCTATAGAACCCAATCTGTTCTGTTATTTAACCCATAACTGAATGGAATAGACGGATTAATACCTTTCCCAAGGGTATTTGCGCGTAAGTGAATGTAATGAATTCAACTGGAATTCGAACTCAGCTTCCCGATTTCTCGTTCCGAGCCGATATCCACTGCACCACAACGCACATACCTATCCCAAAAACCTCCGCTGTCTCTTCTTGTTGCTAAGTATGTTTCCTTTTCATTCGCATCCTCTCCGAAACATTGTCGGTGTTCATATGTCCGGTCCATAATATCCCCAGTATCCTTTTGTAAAACCACATTTCTGTTGCTCATGTCTCCCTTCATCCTTCGGGAAATTGTCCAGCATTTGTTGCCATCTGCTTTAAACTCGTCAAAATTTGTACTAACCGGCTTACACACACACACATTCTATAGTATAAGAAGGCCTTTTCGAATATTCTGTCATATTTTAGTGAAGATTACAGCTCTGTTTCATTCAGACAGTTAAGTGCCATCGGTGATACGCTTTGGGCGATCATGTCTCGAAAGAGACATGACTGACCGGCAGAAGATTATCCCGCAGTAGGTTGCCATTGCTTTCTGCGGTAGGCTGGTTACCATCCAAGGCTATAGAACCCAATCTGTCTTCTCAGTTAGTCCATAACTGGAGGGAAAAAGAATATCCCCGGTAGGTTGCGATTAATTTCTGCGGTTTACTGGTTGCCAGCCAAGGCTATAGAACCCAATCTGTTATATTATTTCACCCATAACCTCAGGGAAGAAACGAATTAATACCTTTCCCAATGGTACTTGTGCGTAAGTGAATGCAAGGAATTAAACTGGAATTCAAACTCGGCTCCCCGATTTGTCGTTCCGAGTCGGGGTATGTGTGTGTCAATTGCGAAACTTGTTAGGTTTAATGTATCTACCAATTATTAACGCATTACATAATTTTTCTGAAAGAAATACTCGTGAAAAGGTATTTAAGTGGCCTCCCTTTATCTGTTCTATAAATACTTTCATGGCTTCTGCTCAGACGAACTTAAGTCACTGATGCCTCCTCAACAGGTGTTTACTCGTGCACCCAGACTGGCAACTGGGTCCCACCCATTCACAGTCAGGTTAACCAAATGCAGACGACAATTCTACTCCTGCAGCTTCTTCTCTCGCACTTCCCGCCTGTGGAACTCGCTCCCGTATTCTTGCTTTCCTGACGGCTACAACCTCCAGAAATTTAAATGCAATGTCAATACTCATCTACTAACCACAGGACTCTAGCTCTCTCCCCTCCCCTGTATAACCTTCCCTTTCTCTCCACCTATGTATCTGTCATCGCACCTGCTTTCTCAGCTTTCTATTGTTCCTTTCTAACTAGGTTGTACTCCTCACTCTTTTCTAATTAATCTTTTTACATTTTTGTAGCCCCCTGCACATCAGTGGCGTTTCCGCCTTGCTCGGGGTGAAATGATTAATTATATTTTGCTCTTCAATTAATTGATTTTGTGAGATTCTCATTTAAACAAAAGACCTTTACGTCTAAAGATCACACGCCGTGAATCTATAATGGGTTCACGAATGAAGCGTTTTTGTTTAATAATCTCTATTGTGTCATATAAAGAACAGTATTTGCCATATTATCGTGAAATCATCATTACCGAGTAGTCTATATCCATTCGTATAAATTTCAAAGGGAACATGTATACAAGGACATATTTTATCGGATTAAATGCCTTTATTTCTGAATACATTTATATTTCCATGACACTACAATATACTCCCGCTCCAGTAAGAAACCTGTCGTGGCGGACAGACATAATCTCGCTGCTGACCTTGAGCGGGATCTACACTCTGTGGTGAACTGGGGCAAGAAGTGGCTTGTCAACTTCAATTCCTCTAAGACCAAGCTGTTGTCTGTCAACCATTACAGGCAACCTCTTCTGCCTCCCATAAGCATGGACCAGATGATTCTCCCGGAGAGTAATACACTACGCCTCCTCGGACTTACCCTGTCCTCAGACCTCAAATGGAAGCACTATATTGAATCCATAGCAAAATCTACTGCTAAGAAGATTGGGTTACTATGTCGATCAAGGATGTTTTTTCCACCTGAATCCATCCTGCATATATACAAGTCAACCATCCGTCCGTGCATGGAGTACTGCTGCCATTTATGGTCAGGTGCCCCTGCCGTTCTCCTCAGTGCTCTTGACAAGCTCCAAAGGAGAGTCTGTAATGTGATAGGTACTGATCTGGCAACTCTACTGCAGCCACTTTCCCATCGTCGAAATGTGGCCTCTCTCTGTCTCTTCTATAAATACTTTCATGGCTTCTGCTCGGATGAGCTTAAGTCACTGATGCCTCCTCAAGAGGTGTTTACCCGTGCAACCAGACTGGCAACTGGGTCCCACCCATTCACAGTCAGGTTAGCCAAATGCAGACGACAATTCTACTCCTGCAGCTTCTTCTCTCGCACTTCCCGCCTGTGGAACTCGCTCCCGTATTCTTGCTTTCCTGACGGCTACAACCTCCAGAAATTTAAAAGCAAAGTTAATACTCACCTACTAACCACTGGACTCTAGCTCTCTCCCCTCCCCTGTATAATCTTCACTTTCTCTCCGCCCATGTATCTGTCATTGCACCTGCTTTCTCAGCTTTCTATCATTCCCTTCTAACTAGCTTGTACTCCTCACTCTTTTCTAATTAATCTTTCTACATTTATGTAACCCCCTGCACATCAGTGGCGTTTCTGCCTTGCTCGGGGTGAAATGATTAAAATATATATATATATATTTTAAAATATTTCTTTTTATCCTTATTGAAACATCTCAAAATTAAATCTCTATTTTTTACCAACCGTTGTAAAGAGTTTACTTCAGTTTCTACTCTATCAGCTTCTTTTCTCGCACTTCCCGCCTGTGGAATTCCCTTCCATTTACTTGCTTTCCCGACAGCTATGATCTCCAAGAATTTAAATGTAAAGTCAGTAGTCATCTCCTATCTCACTAACTTGCATCCCCTCTCTCATGATTCTTTCTCCGTCCACTCTGCACTCATCAGTATTCTCATCCTTCGCTTACCCACTTCCTGACACCACCTATAACCTGTCATTCTTTTTCATAATTTTCCTCCTATGTAACCCCTTGCAGTGGCAGTAAAATGCCTTGCTTGGGGCGATATGATTATAAAAAAAAATGTGAGTGACTGGATTGAACAAAAGCATTTTACCTATATGTAACACACGATAGCTCTTCGACCAAGGTTGTCACTTCTGCGGTCAAGGTTTGAAATACTCCCATTTGGGGATTACGGATAGCGTGGTACTGACGTACACGTTTCCATATGCCAACCGATCGCGTCTAAATTCTTTGTGGGCTCTCAAAGATGTTTTTTTTTTTTAGAATGTCTCGCAAGCAAATCAAAAGAATTGCACTCAATCATGACAAACACCGGCGGACCTGAAGCAGACTACCACCACGTTTAATTTCGTTGTTTATTTACTTATCTTTTTTTTCACTTTTTTCAGCGCAGTCTTATCGATTGTTACTTAAACTTTCGATTATCAAAAAAAGATTTGAAAATTACAATATTTAAAGTGGAAGGGCCATTTTCTCATACAATGTTAAACTAATTTTTCAATCCACTCGCGTTGGGGTCGCTTTGTTTATGTTAATTTCATTGTTGTTGTTTTTTTTTGTTTTGTTTTTTTGTTTTTTATTTTTTCAGCGCAGTTTTATCGTTTTTATTTAAACTTACCGATTATAAAAAAGAATTTTGAAAAATTACAATATTTAAACAAATTTGTGGTGGTGGGGGTTCAGTTTCTCATAAAACGTTATAGTAAATCGATCCTCCATTTTCCACCCACTGGATGTGCGTTGTGGTGCAGTGGATATCGGCTCGGAACGAGAAACCGGGGAGCCGAGTTCGAATTCCAGCTGAATTCATTGCATTCACTTACGCACAAATACCCTTGGGAAAAGTATTAATCCGTCTATTCCTTCCAGTTATGGGTTAAATAACAGAACAGATTGGGTTCTATAGCCTTGGTCAGCAACCAGTCTACCGCAGAAAGCAATGGCAACCTACTGCGGGATAATCTTCTGCCCAGTCAGTCATGTCTCTTTCGAGACATGATCGCCCAAGCGTGTATCACTTATGGCACTTAACTGACTGATATGGTTGTATGAGAAACTGGTCCCTCCACTAAAATTGTTTGAATATTGAAATTTTTGCAATTTTTTTTTTTTTTTTTTTGTTATTCGTAAAGTTTAGGGTGTAAAAGATAATATTGTACTAAAAGTTCAAAAACTTTTATAATGAATACATTTACAGGTGGTGGAAATGTAGTACCGGCGACTGGTTTCAAAATGGAGGCTCGATTTACTATAACGTTGTATGAGAATTTGATACCCCCACCCCACCCCGAAAATGTTAAAATATTGAGATTTTTCAAAATTATTTTTGTCAATCGTAAAGATAAGGGGTAATCGATAGGACTGCGTTGAAAAAAGTAAAAAAAAAAAAGAAAAACAACGAAATTAAATGTGGTAGTCTGCTTCAGGTCCGCCCAAACACCTTCTACCGAAAAACTTTGGTAACGAATTCATAAGATCAGTTACAGAGACGAACACAAAAATAAAATAATAGTCCCTCATTAAAAATCATTGATTAAACTGAGAAAAAAAAATTGACGTTCTTATGGAGAGTAGCATTCAAATAAAACGGAAAAGATATTTCAAAACCATCCAATGAGGAAGTAAGAAATGATTAATGTTTTATTTTGAGAGAAAGAAAAAAAAATGTCGTCGCAAAGAAAGGAAGCAAACAGAAAAGACGGGCGAAAAGTTTGAAAAGAACACAAAAATATGAAAGAAATGAGAGGGAAAAGAATAGTCAATAATAAAATCAAAAATGAAAAGGTAGAATTTCAATGCCGAATACAATTACTGCTTCGGACTAAGTCACGACACTAGCGTTAACTAATAACAAGAGTTGACTTAAATATCTATATTAGCCGTGACACTTAAAGGAAGTTCAATAACGATTACTATAATTAAAAATAGCAGGAATTGTTGGGTCTGCTGCGGACAGACGAAATGAGAAAGTTTCAAGATGAAAAGAACTACGACTATTAACATTCAGAAAGTCAGTCAGTCAGTTAAGTGCCATACCTGAAACACGCTTGGGCGATCATGTCTCTTTCGAGACATGACTGATTGGGCAGAAGATTATCCCGCAGTAGGTTGCCATTGCTTTCTGCGGTAGACTGGTTGCCGACCAAGGCTATAGAACCCAATCTGTCCTGTTATTTAACCCATAACTGGAAGGAATAGACGGATTAATACCTTTCCCAAAGGTATTTGCGTGTAAGTAAATGCAATGAATTCATTGCATTCACTTACGCGCATTCAGAAAGGCTTAAATTTGTGAAACACAGAATAAGAAAAGTAGTTTTAGATAATTTAATGCTCAAATAGCAAATTAAAAGTAAGAGAATGGATTATATATTGGTGTTTTTTCCAAATATTATTTTCTTAATTCAGCAAGGTTTTATGCAGAATGTAGTACCAGTCGCCGGTACTACATTTCCACCACCTGTAAATGTAGTACCAGTCGCCGGTACTACATTTCCACCACCTGTAAATGTAGTACCAGTCGCCGGTACTACATTTCCACCACCTGTAAATGTAGTACCAGTCGCCGGTACTACATTTCCACCACCTGTAAATGTAGTACCAGTCGCCGGTACTACATTTCCACCACCTGTAAATGTAGTACCAGTCGCCGGTACTACATTTCCACCACCTGTAAATGTAGTACCAGTCGCCGGTACTACATTTCCACCACCTGTAAATGTAGTACCAGTCGCCGGTACTACATTTCCACCACCTGTAAATTTATTCATTATAAAAGTTTTTGAACTTTTAGTACAATATTATCTTTTACACCCTAAACTTTACGAATAACAAAAAAAAAAAAAAATTGCAAAAATTTCAATATTCAAACAATTTTAGTGGAGGGACCAGTTTCTCAGACAACCATATCAGTCCGTTAAGTGCCATAAGTGATACACGCTTGGGCGATCATGTCTCGAAAGAGACATGACTGACTGGGCAGAAGATTATCCCGCAGTAGGTTGCCATTGCTTTCTGCGGTAGATTGGTTGCCGACCAAGGCTATAGAACCCAATCTGTCCTGTTATTTAACCCATATATATATATATATATATATATATATATATATATATATATATATAGGATTGTCCGGAAAGTTCATGCCGATTATAAGGGAAATTAAAACAAAACATACAGTATTTACATTATTCAGACTATTGTTCTCATCGTGGGTGCTATTTGTACGACGTTTAGGCTGTTATACGCTCCGGCCTTCTTCAGGTGCTAGGAATTTCGAACTGAACACTTTGACAATCATTGTGGTATATCATTCTCATTCCTTGCGTAGTAATGCTTCGATTGGTGAACAAGTAACTTGCAAGATTAGAGGGAGATAACTCAAGACTTCCAGTCTGTCAGGTGCTAGGAATTTTGAGCGGAACTATTTCTTTCGATCATTGTGGAATATCATTCTCATTCCACGTGCGATGCCCTCTTTCCGGGTGCATGTAGTTATCTCCCTTTAACTCATCTCTAAGTTATTTGTTCACCACTGCTGTTGCCAGGTGTTGAACTCTCAACTTTTTGGTGTAAGTTCCAGGAACTAACCAACATCTATATCCATGGGGCCCTTTGTCATTTTGGCGTGGTGTAATGGTTAGCAAGCTTGTCTTGCTAGAACCGATTACAACTGAGTAGTGAGTTCGATCCTCAGTTAATACCACATATTTTTGGCTTCGTGTCACATCTCAGTGGCGCTTAGAAAATCAACTATATTCAGGTGTCCTGGAGTACATCAGTGTATGAATTTTTGGAGCTTACAAACTTGATTTTTTCTGTATTGTAACCTCTCATATGCGCTTAAGTTTACGTGGTTTCCAATGGTGTTTTCTATCAATTATTTCAACTTCATCCAATAGGGTCAGTGATCCTGTTTCTTTCTCCATGTTTCATCAGCGATACTTGATTTCCCTATCTCAAATCGTGTTACGGCATTGCGATGTTCTTGCGGGTCTATCTTAAGGGAGCGGCCAGTGTCTGTTTCATATTTTAATGGGGCGGCCCGTTTCTCTTCTATATATTTTTTTCGCGGCTATATGGAATGGCGTACCCCACAGTCCTTCGTCCTGTTCTCTGTTTGGGGTCTTACTCAGGAGAGGTATCTGCGAAATGTAGAACCACTTTTGAAGGTCGTCCTGATGTTATATGAATCGTATCTTTTGCATTTCGCCGATAACCCCTTCACATAGGATAAACAGACCGAGGCAGCTTTCTGAGTGTTGTTATCCTCATGCACCCTCTCTTCCACGTTCGTTAGAGCTGTTTTCATATATTCTGGGTAGTAGTTACGTTTTGGATACTGTTTATACAGAGCATTCCCTGTTTCTATGTCTCTGGGTCGTCACTTATGACTTTTACTTGATGCTGCCTTTCTTGAAATTGTATGGGTGGTGAGAATTAAAGTTGAGGTATTGTCCGGTGAAAGTTGGCTTGCGATATCCAGATGTCTTGAACCTCGTGCATCTAGGAATATTAGTCTGTTGTCGTTTTCTTCTTTCATTGTGAACCGTATCGATGATTTTTATTGAGTCAACATGGTTCAGTAGTGTCTGGACATCTTTCTGATTCTCATCAACGTATCTCAGCCATAGAGTAGGTTTCAGTGCTGTGGATTCAAATGCTATCTCTTCGAAGTATTCCATGTATAAGTTAAACAATGATGGTGATAATGGCGAGCTCATTGTTAAGCTTTCATCCTGCCGGTATTTGTTCTGATGCCATTCTTAAGTGTGCTGTTTTTGGGCAGATAGTCAGCATCTCCATCGGGTTATCTAGTTGAATACTGGTACGTTCTTCTAGAGATGAGTCCGAGGCCGGTCTGTCCTTGACTACCGATAGTGCCTCCCCTGTGTCTCATCATCTGGTTGAATTAAATGAGACCATCTTTTGTGAGCTCCACGAAATGAGCGGAATTTTGGACATATGATAACTTTCTTATCAGTAGGTATAATGGACACACTGATAGGAAGGTTATCATCATATGTCAAATGTTTCGCTCATTTCGTTCCACAAGGAAACGAGTCAGAGGGTAGCACACAGAGCTTTGGCTGCTATCAATCGGCCTGAGCAGAATACCGTCTTTGTGAATTTCGGTTAGACTTATGAGGTAGCGTGTTGTAGCGTTGAGACAACTGCCTGTATGTCTGAAGCTTGGAAATGATCATTGTTCTTGAATAGGATCTGCAACAGCTGTCTTTCTGTTTTTAACATAGTGTCTGTCTTTAATTTACTAGAGCTACCACTTCTAATGAGATCTTCCAATTCCTTGGTGAATTCTGTTTTGTCCATCGATACATTCGCATTCTCTTTGTCAGCTGGTAGCATGGTGATGTTCTCATTCCTCTGTTGGGGTCTAAATTGCCAGACCCTACTCTTTTGTAATGTTTCATTTGGAAGACTTGGCTTTCTCCAATATCTTTTACTTTCCAAATTAGCACATTCACCTGAGCTTGAGGAATGTTCAAGATTATTTCCTCGATTCTGGCAAGTATGTTATCCGTTTCATGGTCGTTGCGAAGTTGAGACGCTTGCTCAGCACTGACTCTTCAGGGGAGGCATTCAGTTGATTTTTGACTGATGTTGAGAACTACCTTCATGGAGCAGAGGTGATGGATTTTGTGCGTCACCTTCAAATATCTTAATCTATTTAATTTCTGTACTTGGATGTGTGTTGTGTTGCAGTGGATATCGACTCGAAACGACAAGTCAGTGAGTAGAGTTCGAATTCCAGTTGAATTCCTTTTTTTCACTTACGCACAAATACCCTTGGGAAAGGTATTAATCCATCTCTTCCTTCAGTCATGGGTTAAATAATAGGACATATTTGGTTTTATAGCCTTGGCTGACAACTAGGCAGGATAATTTTCTGCCAAGTCAGTCATGTCTCTTTCGAGACATGATCGCCCAAAGCGTGTATCATGTATGTTACTTAACTGAACTAATTTCTGTACTTGGCAGATCTTGACTGCATTGAATTGTTACCAGAAGGATTTTTCCAGCTCATGCTGGATCCTTTTTCGGGCTTTTGCATTAGTGATCCTGCTGAGAAAGGCCTCGAGTCATTGGAAGATATCGAACTGTAATTGTCGTTTGCCTAAAACCAAAAGTACAGCAGAATACGTGCGTTGGTTCATATTAAACATTTAACAAAAAGATCAGATATGGTGGGGTTTTTTTTTCTTAGATGTGGCAATAAATGAGGTTCAAACTCACGACTCATCCGTAAGTAATTTATCTAGTGAAGA